>JAHIAM010006027.1:0-50654 GCA_021605205.1 Aegilops longissima
GGTATAAGTGTTCTCCACAGTATGTACCGTTTGCAGTTAATCGGCCGAGACACCACGTGATGACGGGTGTGATAAGCTCTAGGTTCACATACAATGGGTGCAAGCCAGTTTAGCATGTGGAATACTCGGGTTAAACTTGGAGCCTAGCATATGCAGATATGGCCTCGGAACACTTTGAGACCGAAAGGTCGAACATGAATCATATAGTAGATATGATCAACATAGTGATGTTCACCATTGAAAACTACTCCATCTCACGTGATGATCGGACATGGTTTAATTGATATGGATCACGTGATCATTTAGATGACTAGAGGGATGTCTATCTTAGTGGGAGTTCTTAAGTAATATGATTGTGCGCCCTCGATTCAATCGTACACTAATCATGCGCATAATGTATGCGATCAAGATCAAGGACTCAGGAAGATATCACAACACAACTCTACAAATAAAATAAGTCATACAAGCATCATAATACAAGCCGAGGGCCTCGAGGGCTCGAATACAAGTGCTCGATCATAGCGAGTCGTGAAGCAACAATATCTGATACAGACATAAGTTAAACAAGATGCCATAAGATGGCTAGCTCAAAGCGGATCTGATCGAAAGAGGCAGGCCTCCTGCACAGGATCCTCTAGGTTACTCACAGTGAGTCGTCGGAGCTGCCGTAGTAGTAGGCACCTCGAGTAGTAGTAAATGCGTGGCGGTGGCGTCGCTCACAGGCTCCATCGTGCAGTTCTGACAATCGAGTAGAGATAGGGAAAAGGGGAACAAGGCAACGTGAGTACTCATCCAAAGTACTCATAAACAGAGGACTACACTACATATGCATGGATATATGTGTAAAGGCCATATCGGTGGTGAAGCTGCGAATGCCAGAATAAGAGGGATAGCTAGTCTTACGAAGACTACGCCGGACACCGGTCTTGCGCAGACGAGAGAGAGGACACGGAAGTCCTCAAGTAACATCATATAGCAATAATCCTACGGCAATCCCTGCTCATAACCACGAGCGAGAAGCGACCACGGTTGTGTCGGCAATTGGAAGGGTGTGTTTTATCAAGTATCCGGTTCTAGTTGTCATAAGCTCAAGGTACAACTCCAAGTCGTCCTGTTACGAAGATCACGGCTATCCGAATAGATTAACTTCCCTGCGGTGCACCATCTTACCGACGCTTGATCCCATTTGGCGGACACACTTTCGGGGTCATGCCGGCAGCGTAAGATCAACACGTCGCAGCCCCACCTAGACTGCTGAAGGAGGCCAACCATGGCTAAACCTAAGCGCAGTGCAGGCCCATCGCCATGACACACACTGCGTTGCGTCTGTGGCCAGAGCAGACCTAGCCCATCGAGCGTTCCGGTCCAATCCGGCGCGCCGCTCGTCGTTGACGTCAAAGTGCTTCGGTGATACCACGGCGCGGATACCCATAACTACTCCCGTAGATGGTTGGTGCGTATAAGCTCGTAGCCAACCCGGATCAAATACCAAGACCTCGTTAAGCGTGTTAAGTATCCGAAGGCGAGCAGGGCCAGGCCCACCTCTCTCTAGGCGGTCTCAACCTGCCTGACCGCTCCATACAAAGATCCACTTTCAGGGTGCTCCATCGGTCGACCCGACTTTAGTCTCCACATGTATCATGTATAAGTATATAGTCTATACCGTGATCATCTCCCGGTGATCACGGCCCGATATATACGGCGGACGGACAAGAAAGTAGGGCCCGAGATGAAAGTACTAGCATCCTATACTAAGCATATAGGATTGCGGTAAGTAACTATGAAGTTACAAGACGAGCTATCAGCGGTATAGGAGTATCGAAACAGTAACATGCTATACTACTCTAATGCAAGCGTAGATAAGAGTAGGCGATATCGGTGATCAAGGGGGCTTGCTGGTTGCTCGGCAAGAGAGAGATTAAATCAACACCGTAGTCGAGCCGGCATTGCAGCGTCGGTCTCGTAGTCTACGGAGAGAAGAGGGAAGAAACAATGAATATAAAGTAAACAGATGCATATCGATGCATGACATGCCAAGACGATGCTAAGCGTGCCCTAACGTGGTATGAGGAGTCTTGGTTAGGCGGGGAAAACATCCGGAAGTTTTCCGGTTCGGACGTCTCACGAGATGAAACGGAGAGGAAAGTTTGCAGGTTCGATAGGTTAGGGTGTGTGGTGGGCGAGCGGACTGCGTATCCGGATTCGTCTCGTCGTTCGAGCAACTTTCATGTTGAAAATATTTTAATCCGGATTACGGTTAAAAGATATGATTTTTAAAGATTTTATTAATTTCTGGAATTTAATTAATTATTTAATTGTAACATCCCAAATTTTCAATTTGGAATGTTATACATTAGATCATTATGCATATCATATTTTCTCGCATTTTCCGATCCTAGGAAATTTCCATAACTCAAGGACCCTCGGAAAGTTGGAAGTTTCATAATTTTCATATTTGGGATTTCTCAAATTTGAAAATAGGATCATTTGGATTTATTTAAATTATCTTCATAAAGTTTTTCCTATAAAAATTTTAAGAGAATAATATGACTTTCCCAACATTTAGGAAAAGCGAAGGTATTATAAATAAATCAAATTTGGCTTTTGGAAGATTTATTTTGCTTAGGCAAAAAATGAGCATTTAAAAAAATATGCATGTTTGCCGTTTTTAAAGTTCATTTGTTCGACTCATTTTTGGAGTCGGGAAAATTGTTTTATTAAATCGGAGTTCATTTGGTATTTTTTTAATTAGTTTGAGTAAATTTAAAAAAAAAATCTGGCCTTACAGGCCAAGGCCGGCCAACCGCCAGCCTTGCCCAGTACTCGGCCCACCTCCCTACCCCTCGCGCCACTTGGCGATCCCTGCCATCCGTCGCCCACCCAGCGTCCGCTCAGGCCGCCGCCTGCCCTTCCCAAGCGCCGCCCCCCCTCTTAAATCGGACCCCTCTCTCATCCCTGCCCGCCCTCACCAGCCAGCCGACCCCCGCCCTAGGAAGCCGCCGCTACCCCGCCCGCCGGAGCACCCGCCGCCCGCCCGCCCTCCCGGCCGCCGGGACCCCTGCCCCCGAGCCGCGCGAGCCCTGAGCAAGTCCACCGAGGTAGCCGCCGCCACCCGCCCGATCCGGTTTCTTTAAGAAAACCTGATCCGTTTTTGTGATGTTGGTTTTTTCCAAAAAACCTAGATGGTTTATTTTTGGTTTCTTATTTATGACGTTCACCGAACCGTTCGTTTCAATAACGTGTTCGTTGGATTAGTTCATATGAGCGTCCGTTATTTAATCCGTTAAATCGTTTTTCTTAAATCGGAATTAATCCGTTATTTTTCGATTCGATTTCGATCCGATTTTCAAATCTGTTTTATTTCTTGCTCGTTTATCGAATCAGGGTGATTCAAGCGCTGGGTTATAAGCGAAACCGCCGTTCAACTAACCTACTTACAGAGTTTTGCTACTGTAAAATTTTGACCTAGTTTCAGATTGCTAAACCGAGTCGTTCTCTCTCGAGTTTGACTTTCGATGCTTTATTTGATTCGATTCTTTTGCAACGGGTTCTTAATTTGAACTCTCGGTTAGATCTTTTATTCGAGATTTCCTGTGCATTAGATGAGTACTTATTGTATGCTTGTTGTTTTGCGTTAGATCACCGGTGTCACGCTTGTTACTTGAATCTCTAGGTCTCGGGATCATCGCAGAGGCAAGTAACATGATCATACCTTTTCTACTACCCAGGTTTATTGCATTAGATCAAACCCTCAAACACTTGCATGTTTAGGACCTAATTAAATTGTGGGATTGGGAAGTAGATTGAGGTAGTACCTATTACTGTTTTACTTATGAAACCTTGGAGTTACTTCTCGTTTGCTATTATGCCATGCTATGCTAGTAGCGTGGATTGGGTGAGTGAATCCATGACAGATGTGAGATTGTTAATTAATGGTTTATCTAAGGTGGCAACCTAAACACACATATGGGTGGATTGAGGCACCTGGTTTCCATCAGGACTTCATGGAGTCTTCCACCGGTTCAAATTAGTAGAAGTCCCCCACATATTAGTAGTATTTCCCTCCATGTAAACATTATAGTACACGCACCTTCGCGATAGTTAGATCGTTGTAAGCCCTTGTTTGATTGAATGAAGTGATTTTGTGTGCTTTTGCTCATGTGCATTTGGGTAGTGATTCCCCATAGACCTCATTCTATTCTAAATTTCTATTCTTTTCTAAACCCCATCGGATGCCTCAGGAGCACCACCGGTTGTTTTCCCTTGAGAGATCACTGGTGGAACCAATGCACGCGAATACCTAGATTCAAACATTGATGCAGAACAGAACAACAACAACAACAACCCACCACCTGCGGATCATCGACATTTCGTTTCCTTGGATTGAACCGCGGTGTGTTCGATGTGCAAGAGCCAATTGTATGCAGGATAGTGGCTCCATAAATTAGGAAGGGCCCGACCACTACGGGATGCACAGATGGTGAAAAGAGTGAAGTTTACAGCACATCGGCTTGAAGGACCCGCAGCGGACATGGTGGGAGGAATTTCACAGACCACTTACAGTGAACAACTGTCACATGGGATTCGATTTGACCAAGCTTTCCATTGCCCATGTTTCTGCGAGGCCATGGCCATGAAAGAAGCGTGAGTTTATAACACGCCATGAGAGGAAGGACTGTTAGGCGATGCGTGGATGACTTTAGCAAATTAGCACGTTATGCCCCGGATGGCGTTACTCTGAGGGCGCTCTGCAACAGGAGAAGTTTCTAGAAGGACTGAATGATGAGTTCAGCATGCCGTTGATGGTATGAAGTTTCAACAACTACGGGGAGTTAGTAGACCAGAGCCCTCATGATTGAAGGAAGCGGCAGCAAATTGAGAACATAAGCAAGAATATGGAGCGAAGTATACTTTCTGGAGCCAATGAAGCCTCGTTATACCCCTAAATCAGGAATTAACAGCTTTGACATACCCATGGAGGAGGTAATCGCATAACCATAATGGCGCCCAAGAATGGGAGCAGAGAATGGAGGAAGCAATGGACAGAAACACACCAACCCGTCAACACCATCCAAGGTAGACACTGAGTCACATTACTTGCTTTAAGTCTTTGCAAAATTTGGGCACTATACAAATGGTATCCGAGAAGCCAGATGGAAATGGCAATGGAAGCTGGAAAGAAGCCCAACCCTTTCAACAGGGAACGGGTGAACCTGCTTGATGTGGAGGAGGTTGAAGATCAGCCCGATCACGATGTAAGTAAGTTTTAGTTAAGTCATGTCTTACGGTTGTTCTTTTAAATCTTGGTGCATGGCATTCATATATATCAAGGGATTTGTGTGGATAAGTACAGTTACCGACCCAAGCCCTTGGGTCACCCATGCTAGTAACCTCACCGGAAGCGAGTACATGGCTAGTAAATGGTGTGATCGATTGCCACTAAAGGATTGGACACTATATTTTCCCCTCGGACCTAATAGTTACGGAATCCCAAAGTTGGATGTGATATTAGGAATGGATTGGTTATCAAAGTATGGAGGAAACATAGATTGTACCACAAGGTCAATTTTGCTCACCACACGAGAAGGAAGAAGGATTAAGTATGTATCACCGCACGAGCGAGAGCACAAGTTAATTGCTTATCGGAGGTAGGTGCAGGGAAGAAGTACCGATGGTGAAGGATTATCTGATGTATTTCAGGAAGAATTGCCGGGAATGCACGGATAGAGACATTGAGTTTTGATCGAAATTTGTTGCGAGAAACAGGCCCGATATCGAGCGACCGTCTGGGATGCCCATAAAGGATTTTGGCGGAAATCAAGAAGCGATTAAGAACTATTGGATAAAGGTTTTATTCACCCAAGTTCTTCACCTTGGGATCACCCGTTTTGTTAGTAGAGAAGAAGGATGGATCTTTGAGAATGGTTGTTGATTATCGTGGATTGAATGAAGTAACAATCAAGAACAAGTACCCACTACCTATGATAAATGATCTGTTTGATGCAAACTTGCAAGGAGCAAAGTGTTTTCCAAGATGGACTTGCGATCGAGGTACCATCGATTGAAGATTAGAGAACAAGACATACCCAAGACAGCATTACCACGAGATATGGGTGTATGAGTATACCGTTATGTCATTTGGACTGACTAACGTGCCAGCCTATTTCATGAACACGATGAACAAAGTGTTTATGGAGTTTTGGATAAATTAATAGTGGTGTTCATTGATGATATTTTTGATTTTCTCGAAGAATGAAGAGAACACAAGGAACATTTGAGATTGGTTTTGGAGAAACTAAGGAACACCGGTTGTATGCCAAGTTGACAAATGTGAGTTTTGGCTAAAGGAAGTTGGATTTCTCGGACATGTTATATCCGGAGAAGGGATGCAGATTGACCCCACAAAGTTTGAGACCGTAACCAAATGGGAAGCACCAGCAGCAGTTGGAGAGATTCGAGAGTTTCCTTGGACTCGAGGATACTACGAAGATTCATTGAGAATTTCTCAAGGATTGCAAAACCTATGGTGAATTGTTGAAAAAGGAAAACAAATTCATATGGTGAGAGGGCTGTGAGGCTAGTTTTCAGGAGTTGAAGAAAAGATTGGTTACCTCACAGTTTGATATTGCGGATCAGACTAAGGATTATGAGGTGTATTGCGGCGCTTCACGTCGAGGACTTGGAGCCGTGCTTATGCAGGAAGGAAGAGTTGTTTCGTATGCTTCCGACAACTTAAGCCCCATGAGTTGAATTATGCCACTCATGATTTGGAGTTAACAACCGTTATGCATGCCTTGAAGAGCGTGGAGACATTTTCTCATTGGAAATCATTGTGAAGTATACTCGGATCACAAGAGTTTGAAGTACATCTTCACCTGAAGAATTGAATCTCGGACAAAGGAGATGGTTAGAACTTATCAAGGATTATGATATGAGATTGCATTATCACCGGAAAGGCTAATGTCGTGGCGGCGCATTGAGCCGTAAGTAGCCATGTCAATACCCTAATGATGGGAGGAATACCCAATGAGTTAGCGGGGACCTTCGAGAACTAGGTTTGGAAATAGTTCAGAGGCTATGTAGCAACATTGGAGATTAGATCGACACTAATGGACAAAATCGGAGAAGCCCAAAAGGCGGATAAGGAAGTTGCCTCCATAAAGGAGAAAATGGGCAAGGAAAAGCTAAAGGTTTCGTGAGGATGAGCACGATACCCTATGGTTTGAAGACCGTGTTTATGTGCCCAATGACCGGAGATCGGGAAGTTGATTTTGCAAAAGCCATGATTCACCTATTCGATTCACCGGAAATACCAAGATGTATTTGGATTTGAAGAATATTTTACGGTGGACCGGAATGAAGAAGGATATTACGAGTATGTAGCAATTTGCGGCGATATGTCGAAAGTAAAGCGAGCATCGAAGCCAGCGAGGATTATTACAACCGTTGCCGATACCGAATGGAAGTGGGATAAACTAGGCATGGATTTCATCACAGGTTTGCCAAAGACTTCGTTCAGGGATATGACTCGATTTGGGTCATAGTCGACCGTTTGACCAAGGTAGCTCATTTCATTCCAGTCAAGACTACCTATAGCAGTGCTAAGTTGGCAAAGATATACATGACCAGAATTGTGTGCTTACGGAGTTCAAGGAGCATCGTATCGGATAGAGAACGGTTTACCTCGAAATTTTGGAACGGTTACTTACGAAACATTGGGAACGGACTAGAATTGATACAGACTTTCCACCCACGGACCGATGGGCGGGTAGAGAGAGTCAATCAGATTTTGGAGGACATCTTTGAGAGCTTGTGCACTAGATTATGGATCTAGTTGGGATGATAATTTGCCGTATGCAGAATTTTCCTACAACAACGATTACCAAACCAGCTTAAAGATGGCACCTTCGGTATGTATGGAAGAAGGTGCAGGACACGTTGTCATGGGAATGGCGGAGATCGGCGATTGTTTGGACCAGATTTGATTAAGTCGAGCAGAAAGTTAAGTTAATTGAGACAGGCTCAAGGTAGCCCGTCGAACAGAAGACTATGCCGATTCAAAGCGCCAGCGATTGAGTATGAGGAGTTGAGCAGTATATCTCGAGTATCCCCGAGGAGTTAAGCGTTTTGGAGTGAAAGGAAAGTTAGCACCCGTTTCGTTGGACCATATAAGATTTTGCAACACATGGGAGAAGTTAGCGTATAAGTTGGAATTGCGGAAGGACTGTCAGGAGTTCATGGCGTATTCCATGTTTCTCGATTGAAGAAATGTCACCCGAGATGGCGGAGTGCCGTTAAGAGATACAGTACCATGGAAGCAATTCGATTGAAGGATTACTTGACATATGAGGAAAAACCGGTTAAGATTCTCGATTTTGCGGAGTTATGACAAGGTTATCAAGTTTTGCAAAGTGCGGTGGAGCCACCACCGCGAGGATGAAGCCACACAGGAAGCGAGGAAGTTTTGCTCGGGGACCACCTCACCTATTTTCTAGCCAAACCGAATCTCGAAATGAGATTCATCTTAAGAGGTAGGTTTGTAACATCCCAAATTTTCAATTTGGAATGTTATACGATTAGAGTCATTATGCATATCATATTTTCTCGCATTTTCGATCCTAGGAAATTTCCACGCAACTCAAGGACCCTCGGGAGAAGTTGGAAGTTTCATAATTTTCATATTTGGGATTTCTCAAATTTGAAAATAGGATCATTTGGATTTATTTAAATTATCTTCATAAAGTTTTCCTATAAAAATTTTAGAGAGGAATAATATGACTTTCCCAACATTTAGGAAAAGCGAAGGTATTATAAATAAATCAAATTTGGCTTTGGAAGATTTATTTTGTAGGCAAAAATGAGCATTTTAAAAAATATGCATGTTTGCCGTTTTTAAAGTTCATTTTGTTAGACTCATTTTTTAGGAGTAGGGAAAATTATTTTATTTAAATCGGAGTTCATTTGGTATTTTTTTAATTCGTTTGGTAAATTTTTTAAAAAATAAAAATAAAATGCGCCCCCTGGGCAAGGCCAGCGTAGGCCAGCAGTGGCGCCCAGACCCAGCCCCGGCCTCCTCTCACCCCTCGCGCCACGCCATGTGGGCAATCCGCGCCGCCGTGTGCCGCCCGAGTCCGCCTCGCCAGCCGCCAGCCGCCCTGCCCCTCCCAAGCCGCCCACCCCCCTCTGCATACGGACCCCTCTCTCTCCATGCCGCCCGCCTCTTTGAGCCCAGCCCGGAGCCCGCCCTTGAGGGAAGCCGCCCGCCACTGCATCGCCGCCAGCACCACGCCGCCGCCCCTCGCACGCCCCTCCCGACCGGCGGACCCCCGCCCCCGAGCCCAGCAGGCCATTGTGAAGCCACCGGGAGTAGCCGCCCGCCAGCCCGCCCGATCCGGTTTCTTTAAGAAAACCCGATCCGGTTTTATGATGTTCGGTTTTTTCCAAAAAACCTAGATGGTTTTTTTTTTGGTTTCTTATTTAACGAACATTCACGAACCGTTCGTTTCAATGAAACGTGTTCGTTGGATTAGTTCTGTTACGAGCGTCCGTTATTTAATCCGTTAAATCGTTTTCTTAAATCGGAATTAATCCGTTATTTTACGATTCGATTTCGATCCGATTTTCAAATCTGTTTTTATTTCTTGCTCGTTTATGGAATCGAGGTGATTCAAAGCGCTGGAGTTTAAAATGAAACAGCCGTTCGACTAACCTACTTACACGAGTTTTGCTACTGTAAAATTTTGACCTAGTTTCAGATTGCTAAACTTGGTCGTTCTCTCTCGAGTTTCGACTTTCGATGCTTTATTTGATTCGATTCTTTTGCAACGAGGGTTCTTAATTTGAACTCTCTGGTTAGATCTTTTATTAGAGATTTCCCGTGCATTAGATGAGTACTTATTGTATGCTTGTTGTTTGTCTGCGTTAGATCTCACGGAGTCGCCGCTTGTTGCCGAATCTCTAGGTCTCGCGGATCATCGACAAGGCAAGTAACACTTGATCACACCTTTTCTACTACCAGGTTTTATTGCATTAGATCAAACCCTCAAACACTTGCATGTTTAGGACCTAATTAAATTGTGGGATTGGGAAGTAGATTGAGGTAGTACCTATTACCATTTTACTTATGAAACCTTGGGAGTTACTTCTCGTTTGCTATTATGCCATGCTATGCTAGTAGGCGTGGATTGGGTGAGTGAATCCAGCGAGATGTGAGATTGTTAATTAATGGTTTATCTAAGGTGGCAACCTAAACACACATCTGGGTGGATTGAGGCACTAGTTTCCATCGAGACTTGCACTGTATTTCTTCGGACGCCATCCGAGCTCTAAGGGATCATAAGATTATTCAAACTAGAAACTTCCGTGTAGCCACAAGCCAATTATGGGCTCTGGCGTAGTTGACTAAGTTGTCACGAACTCTTACGGGTAGGCTAGCTGATGTAGGGGATGTAGGTTGATGCGGTCTACCCACATGTAAGGTGCTAAGCGCTTACGAAAGACTATGTCTCGGTCATCCGTTTCTCAAACACCACATGGTCGACGAGAACCAAGCGGAGGCGTCGAGTCTTGTGGGGAAAAGTCGCAAACCTCTGCATAGTGTATAAACTAATCATGATTAGCCGTGTCCCGGTTATGGACAATTTAGTGTCTGGTAATTGAATATCATGTGAATCTCAACATGTTACTTCTAAATAAAAGTTATTGGGTTTGATGAGTACCTTTTTAAGTGGGATTGAGGATCTTTATCAACCATTCTCAATGTTTAACAACCACCATGATAGTTAAATAAAATTATTCCTTTGATGTAGGGAAAAACCAGCTTTATGCAAATGTAGCAGTAGAGCCTTACCACCAATAATATATGCATGTAGTATAGGCTTATTCCTTCATTGCTCTTATGTGTGTTACATTGCGGCATATTCCATGTCTTTGACCCGTTTTAGGACTGCAACTTTCACGTTACGAGACTTTTAGAACGACGAGTAAGGTGCTAGATCGTGGTTCTATACTCGATGATGCCGTTGGAGTTGATGGACTCGCTTATCTTCAAAGCCTTCATTGTTATCATTAGATGGCCTTAAGCCATATTATTGTAATAAGTTCCTAAGTGGACAGCGATGTAATAAGTGTGTGATTGCTACTGCTATAAATCCTTGAAAATGCTTGTGTGGTGTCGGCATTCTTGATCGGGGATGACAACGAGCAGAGAGACTTGATCCATTAGAATGCAGTCGCTACATTAATTAATTCAGCGCATTTATGACATCGGCATGATGTCATCTTGCGACATCATGATCAACGAGGTTGGTGAGTCAGCAACTTCGACAAGTGGGTCCATGTCATTCTCTAATATCTAATTAACCTAATCGAGTTAATTAACATTAGTTAATTAAGTTAATTAGTGATTAGGGTTAATTAATCAGAATTAATTAGATTAATTAATTACTTAACTAATTAATTAATTAATTAATTAAATCAGAGTTAATTAAGTTAATTAATTAATTAATTTTATTATTAACTATTTATTTTATATATAGATTTCCTTTTAGTTTCTTTTCTTCCTTTTTTTTTGAGCGTTACGGGCGGGGCCCACATGTCGTGGCCCTAAGGCCATAGCGGAGTCTTGAGTCTTCGTGCCCCAGATGCAGTTGGGGCTTCGCCCGTGCAGGAACAGCCAGCAGAGCGCAGCAGAAGCGCAGCCAAGCCGAACAGCAGCGGCCAGCGCATGCCAGCGCGTGCGATACAGCCTGCCATGATACTTGCAGCAATGAATCGAGGCGGCGCCACAGGCGTGACCCCTGCTGGCAGTCGGAGGCAGCGCCCATGAGGGAGAAAGGAGAGGGGCGGTGGCCAGCGTGGCGTGGCGTCAGCCAGCGTCGCCCGAGGGGCAGGAGGCAACAGAAGCGGGTCGTCAGGGAAGGAGAGGAAGAGCCAGCGTCGGCGAGTCGCCCTTCAGCGAGGAAGAGAGGAGCAGAGGTGAGGCGTGGCCTCGAGCCGGCGGGCAGCTCCGAAGCGGCCAGCAAGCTTGCAGGAGGGAGGAACCAGAGGCCGAGCTCACGAAGTGTGGGTCTAGGGAAGCCAGGCTGCAGTGGAGGTCATTGTGACCGGCGAGGCAATGAGGGCGTCTGTACGGCGAGGAGGCAGAGTGGATCCATGTGGCCCGTAGCGATAGAGAGAGGAGGAGGGACCCCAGGCGGTGGAGAGGAGGAGGAGGGTTCAGGGCGGGTGGGGGCGGGGGCCCGCCCGGCGAGAATGGTGTGGGTCCTCGCCCCGATCTGGATCAGGTGAGGATCGGGAGAGGGATGGGGTGGGCAGCGTGGAGGCTGATGGGCTAGGGTTCGACGCATGAGGTGGGGTTAAGTGGCGGGCTGTTGGGCGGCCCGAGGGATGGGCCCGAGGGCGGAGTGGGGAGGAAATTGGCTGGGCGGGGTTTCCCTCTCTTTTTGTCTTTCTTTTCTTTATTATTTTCTTTTTTCTTTTTTTTTGCTTTACTGTTTTAGCTTATTTAAAATGCCAAAACATTTTACATAATTTTGTGCACCACCATAATTAGGTTTGCTATTTTAGACAACCCCGAACATTTTTTAGTTTTAGTTTTGAAACTTTTTATCGTTTGCTTTTGTTTTGTTTTTGTTTTAGAGCAGTTGAATCATCATTGAGGTTAGTCACCATAACAAGGCGATTCTTGTTCATTAATCATCCGGTGTTACAATGATTAATTGAACTTTAATTTATCATGAATTTAGTCTGATAGTTTTTCATATCTATATTTGTAGATCAATAGCTCGCGTATAAGCTCCCTGTTTTATTTTGATATGTTCCTCTGAAAAAATAAGTTGAAAGATGATAGTAGCAATGATGCGGATAGATTACGTGATTTGAGATTATCCTCATTGCTTTGCGAAGAATTATGTCCATGATGCACCTCTAGGCGACGGAGACCTATTGCGAGGCGGATCACGAGACATTATGAGCGTTTGGCAAAGGTCGGTATGATGACTACTTGATAGTTTAGTGCACCATGCTTACGACTTAGAACGGGTCTTCAAAAACATTTTGAACACCAAGGGCATATAAGATGTTCAAGAGCTGAAATTAGTATTTTAGACTCATGCAAAGTCGAGAGGTATGAGACCTCGACAAGTATTTTGCCCACAAGATGAGGAGAATAGCTCAACCATTGAGCATGTGCTCGAGAATGTTTGAGTACTACAATTGTTTGCATCAAGTGGGAGTTAATCTTCCGAGTAATATAGTGATTGACAGAGTTCTCTAGTCACTATCACCAAATTCTGGAACTTCGTGATGAGCTATAATATGCAAGGGATGACCAAGCGATTCCCAAGGCTCTTGGCGATCTTTGAAATCGGCGAAGATAGAAATCAAGAAAAGCATAAAGTGTTGATGGTTGACAAGACCACTAGTTTCAAGTAAAAGGCAAGGAAAGAAAGGGAACTTCAAGAAGAATGGCAAGCAAGTTGCCACTCCATGAAGAAGCCCAAAGCTAGACCCAAGCACTGGCCAGAGTGCTTCTCTTGCCAAAGGAAATGGTCCTTTGGAAGCGGAACTGCCCCAAATACTTGGCGGATAAAAGGATGGCAAAGTGAACAAAGTATATATGATATACATGTTATTGATGTGTACTTTACTAGTGTTCATAGTAGCCTGGGTATTTCATCTTGGTTCAGTTGCTATGATTAGTAACTTGAAACAAGAGTTACAAAATGAACAGAGACTATTTGAGGGTGAGGTGACGATGTATGTTGGAAGTGATTCCAAGGTTGATAAGATCACCATCACACACTCCCTTTACCTTCGGGATTAGTGTTGAACCTAAAATAAATGTTATTTGGTGTTTGCGTTGAGCATAATATGATTGGATCATGTTTATTATGTCTGACTATTCATTTAAGTCAAAGAATAATTGTTATTACATTTACATGAATAAAACCTTACGTAGTCATACACCCAAGGTGAATGGTTTATTGAATCTCGATCGTAGTGATACACATATTCATAATGTTGATGCCAAAAGATGCAAAGTTGATAATGATAGTGCAACATACTAGTGGCACTGCCGTTTAGGTCATATTGGTGTAAAGCGCATGAAGAAACTCCATGCGGATGGACTTTTGGAATCACTTGATTATGAATCATTTGATGCTTGCAAACCATGCCTCACGGGCAAGATGACTAAGACTCCATTCTCTGGAACAATGGAGCGAGCCACTGACTTACTAGAAATAATACATACCGATGTATGCAGTCCGATGAGTGTTGAGGCTCATGGCGAGTATCATTATTTTCTAACCTTCACGAGATGATTTGAGCAGATATGGGTATATCTACTTAATGAAACACAAATGCAAAACATTTGAAAACTACAAAGAATTTCGAGTGAAGTGGAAAATCATCGTAACAAGAAAATAAAATTTCTACGATCTGATAAATCGAGGTGAATATTTGAGTTTGGCCTTCATCTAAAAATGTGGAATAAATTTCACAACTCATACACTGGAACACCACAACATAATGGTGTGTCCAATAGATGTAATAACCATACTTTATTGGATATGGTGCGATCTATGATGTCTCTTACCGATTTACGCTATCACTTTGGGGTTATGCATTAGAGACAACTGCATTCACATTAAATAGGGCACCATCTAAATCCGTTGAGGCGACCAGTATGAATTATGGTTTAGCAAGAAACCTAAGCTATGCGTTTCTTAAAGTTTGGGGTTGCGATGCTTATGTGAAAAAGCTTCAACCTGATAAGCTAGAAACCATATCCAGAAATCGTCTTCATAGGATACCCAAAAGAAATTGTTGGGTACACCTTCTATCACAGATCCGAAGGCAAGATATTCGTTGCCAATAATGGATCCTTTCTAGAGAAGGAGTTTCTCTCGAAAGAAGTGAGTGGGAGGAAAGTAGAACTTGATGAGGTAATTGTACCTTCTCTTGAATTGGAAAGTAGTTCATCACAGAAAACCGTTCCAGTGATGCCTACACCAATTGGTGAGGAAGCTAGTGATGATGATCATGAAACTTAGGTCAAGTTACTACAGAACCTCGTGGAGTCAACCAGTGCGTTCCGCACGGTGGTGCGATAATCCTGTTACGGAGGTCATGTTACTTGACCATGGCCGAACCTCTGAACTATGAGGAAGCAATGATGAGCCCAGATTCTCTATGAAATGGCTTGAGGCCATGAAATTTGAGATGGATCCATGTATGAGAACAAAGTGTGGACTTTGGTTGACTTGCTGACGATCGGCAAGCCATAGAAAATAAATGGATCTTCAAGAAGAAGTATGTTGTGATAATATTCACATCTACAAAGCTCGACTTGTTGTGAAAGGTTTCGACAAGTTCAAGGAGTTGAATCTGACGAGAACTTCTCACTCATAGCGATGCTTAAGTATGTCGAATCATGTTAGCAATTGCGCATTTTATGATTATGAAATTTGGCAAATGGATGTCAAAACTGCATTCCTTAATGGATATCTTAAAGAAGAGTTGTATATGATGCAACGAGAAGGTTTTATGCGACCTAAAGGTGCTAACAAAGTGTGCAAGATCCAGCGATCCATTTATGGACTGGTGCAAGCCTCTCGGAGTTGGAATATGCAACCCGATGAGTTGGTCAAAGCATATAATTTTATCAGACTTGTAGTGAAGCCTATATTTACAAGAAAGTGTGTGGGGAGCACTACATTACCTGCTACGGTAAGTATATGTGAATGAATATATTGATTGGAAATGATGTAGAATTTTACGGAAAGCATCAAAGGTGTTTGAAAGGAGTTTTCAAAGAAAGACCTCGGTGAAGCTGCTTACCTATTGAGCATCAAGATCTATGGAGATAGATCAAGGCGCTTGATAAGTTTTTCAATGAGTACATACCTTGACAAGATTTTGAAGTAGTTCAAAATGGAATAGTCAAAGAAGGAGTTCTTGCTGTGTTGCAAGGTGTGAAGTTGAGTAAAGACTCAAAACCCGACCACGACGGAAAATAGAAAGAGAATGAAAAGTCATTCCTATGCCTCCGGTCATAGGTTATATAAAATGCGCTATCTTTGTGCCAGGACCTATTGTGTACCTCACCATGAGTTTGACAAGAGGGTACAATAGTGATCCGGAGTGGATCCTTTGGATATGATCAAAATTATACTTAGTGGAATAAGGATATGTTTCTACGATTATGGAGGTGATAAAGAGTTCATTGTAAAGAGTCATGTCGATGCAAGCTTTAACACCGATCAGGATGACTCTGAGTCTCAATCTGGATACATATTAAAAGTAGGAGCAATTAGCAAGAGTAGCTCCATGCAGAGCATTGTAGACATAGAGAATTTGCAAAATACATACGGCTCTGAATGTGGCAGACCCGTTGACTAAACTTCTCTCACAAGAAAAAACATGATCGCACCTTAGTACTCTTTGGGTGTTAATCACATAAGCGATTTGAACTAGATTATTGACTCTAGTAAACCCTTTGGGTGTTGGTCACATGGCGATGTGAACTATGGGTGTTGATCACATGGCGATGTGAATTGTTGGTGTTAAATCACATGGTGATGTCAACTAGATTATTGACTCTAGTGCAAGTGGGAGACTGAAGTAAATATGCCCTAGAGGCAATAGTAAAGTTGTTATTTATATTTCCGTATATCATGATAAATGTTTATTATTCATGCTAGAATTGTATTAACGAAAACTTGATACATGTGTGAATACATAGACAAAACAAAGTGTCCTTAGTATGCCTCTACTTGACTAGCTCGTTAATAAAAATGGTTAAGTTTCCTAACCATAGACATGTGTTGTCATTTGATGAGCAGGATCACATCATTAGGAGAATGATGTGATGGACAAAACCCATCTGTTGAGCTTAGCAAAATGATTGTTAAGTTTATTGCTATTGCTTAATTCATGACTTATACATATTCCTCGACTATGAGATTATGCAACTCCACGAATCTGGAGGAACACTTTATGCGCTATCAAGCGTCATAGCGTAAATGGGTGATTATAAAGATGCTCTACGGTGTCTCACGAAGGTGTTTGTTGGGTTGGCATAGATCGAGATGAGGATTTGTCGCTTCGAGTATCAAAGAGGTATCTCTGGGCCCTCTCGGTAATGCACATCACTATAAGCCTTGCAAGCAATGTGACTAATGAGTTACTTGCGGGATGATGCATTATGGAACGAGTAAAGAGACTTGCTGATAGTGAGATTGAACTAGGTATGAAGACACCGACGATCGAATCTCGGGCAAGTAACGTACCGATGACAAAGGGAATAACGTATGTTGTTATGCGGTTCGACCGATAAAGATCTTCATAGAACATGTAGGAGCCAATATGAGCATCCAGGTTCCGCTATTGGTTATTGACCGATGATGTGTCTCGTTCATGTCTACGTAGTTTGAAGGAAATATGCCCTAGAGGCAATAATAAAGTTATTATTTATTTCCTTATTTCATGATAAATGTTTATTATTCATGCTAGAATTGTATTAACAGGAAACATAATACATGTGTGAATACATAGACAAGCAGAGTGTCACTAGTATGCCTCTACTTGACTAGCTCATTAATCAAAGATGGTTATGTTTCCTAACCATGGACAAGAGTTGTTATCGATTAATGGGATCACATCATTAGGTGAATGATCGATTGACTTGACCCATTCCGTTAACAGCACTTGATCGTTTAGTTTGTTGCTATTGCTTTCTTCATGACTTATACATGTTCCTATGACTATGAGATTATGCAACTCCGTTTATCGGAGGAACACTTTGTGCTACCAAGCGTCACAACATAGCTGGGTGATTATGAAGGTGCTCTACAGGTGTCTCGAAGGTACTTGTTGGGTTGGCGTGTTTGAGATTAGGATTTGTCACTCCGAATGTGGAGAGGTATCTCTGGGCCCTCTCGGTAATACACATCACTTAAGCCTTGCAAGCATTGCAACTAATGAGTTAGTTGCGGGATGATGTATTCTGAGCGAGTAAAGAGACTTGCGGTAGCGAGATTGAACTAGGTATTGAGATACTGGCGATCGAATCTCGGGCATGTAACATACCAATGACAAAGGAACAGCATTATGTTGTTATGCGGTTTGACCGATAAAGATCTTCATAGAATATGTAGGATCAATATGAGCATCAGGTTCCGCTATTGGTTATTGACCGAGAATAGTTCTAGGTCATGTCTACATAGTTCTCGAACCGTAGGTCCATGCGCTTAACATTCGATGTGATTTTATTATGAGTTTATGTTTTGATGTACCAAAGGTTGTTGAGTCCGGATGTGATCACGGACATGGCGGAATGTCGAAATGGTCGAGACATAAAGATCGATATATTGGACGACTATATTCGGACAAGGAAGTGTACAGGTGATTTGGAGAAAGGGTGGGAGGGTTCTGGAACCCGGGGAAGTATTGGGCCTTAGTGGGCTGAGGGGAGAGAGGCGAAGCCGGAGGTGGCTCGCCCCCATGAGAGTCTGAATTGGACTAGGGAGGCGGCCCTCTTTCCCTCTCCTCTCCTCTCTTTCCCCTGTCTCTTCCTAGTTGGACTAGGAGGGAGTCCTACTCCCACTAGGAGGAGGACTCCCCCCTCCTAGCGCACCCTAGGGCGGCCGGCCTCCCCTTGCTCCTTTATATCACGGGGCATAGGGGCACCCTAGAACACACAAGTTGATCTTCGTGATCGTTCTCTTAGCCGTGTCGGTGCCCCCTCCACGATACTCCTCGATAATATTGTAGCGGTGCTTAGGCGAAGCCCTGCGATGAGTAGAACATCAAGATCGTCTGCGCCATCGTCTTGTGGAACTCCTCCCCGGCGCTTTCTTTGGATCGAAGCCGGGGATGCGTCATCGAGCTGAGCGTGTGCTAGAACTTCGGAGGTGCCGTGGTTTGGTGCTTGGATCGGTCGGATCGAGGAAGGCGTCGACTACTTCCTCTATGTTGCGTGAGCGCTTCCGCTTCGGTCTGAGTGCGTGAGCAACACTCTCCTCTCGTTGCCATGCATCACCATGATCTTGCGTGTGCGTAGGAATTTTTGTGAAATTACTCGTTCCCCAACGATGGAATCGAGCCTGGTTTTATGCGTAGATGTCATATGCACGAGTAGAACACAAGTGAGTTGTGGGCGATATAAGTCATCACCTTACCGGCATGTCATACTTTGGTTCAGCGGTATTGTTGGATGAAGCGGCCGGACCGACATTACGCGTGCGCTTCTGCGAGCTGGTTCTACCGGCGTGCTTTGCACAGGGTGGTGGCGGGTGTCGGTTTCTCCAACTTTAGTTGAACCGGTGTAGCTACCCGGTCCTTCGAAGGTTAAAACAACACCAACTTGACAAACTATCGTTGTGGTTTTGATGCGTAGGTAAACGGTTCTTGCTCAACCCGTAGCAGCCACGTAAAACTTGCAACAACAAAGTAGAGGGCGTCTAACTTGTTTTGCAGGGCATGTTGTGATGTGATATGGTCAAGGCGTGATGAGTTATAAGTTGTTGTATAAGATGATCATGTTTTGTTGAAGTTATCGACAGCTGGCGGAAGCCTTATGGTTGTCCTTTATGGCATAAGATGCAAGCGCCAAATAATTGCTTTACTTTATCGCTGTCGATAGCAATAGTTGCAAAGCAATAATT
Organism: Aegilops longissima; assembly: GCA_021605205.1. Taxonomy (NCBI): domain Eukaryota; kingdom Viridiplantae; phylum Streptophyta; class Magnoliopsida; order Poales; family Poaceae; genus Aegilops; species Aegilops longissima. The sequence goes on from JAHIAM010006027.1 coordinate 19,671, forward strand.
GGCGAGGCGACCATGTGACGACACATTGATATAGATCAAGATGATGGAGATCATGGTGTTCATGCGGTGACGATGGAAATCATGGCGATGCTTTGGAGATGGAGATCAAAGGCACAAGATGGCGATGGCCATATCATGTCACATATTTTGATTGCATGTGATGTTTATCTTTTATACATCATATTTGCTTAGTTCAGCAGTAGCTTTATAAGATGATCTCTCACTAAATTATCAAGGTATAAGTGTTCTCCACGAGTATGCACCGTTGCGGAAGTTCTTAGTCTTTGAGACACCACGTGATGATCGGGTGTGATAGGCTCTCGTTCAAATACAGGTGCAAAATAGTTACTGCGCGAATACTCGAGGTTAAACTGTGAGCCTAGCATATAACAGATATGGCCTCGGAACACGGAGACCGAAAGGTCGGCGTGAATCATATAGTAGATATGATCAACATAGTGATGTTCACCGTTGAAACTACTCCATCTCCGTGATGATCGGACATGGTTTAGTTGATATGGATCACGTGATCACTTATAGGATTAGAGGATGTCTATCTAAGTGGGAGTTCTTAAGTAATATGATTAATTGAACTTAAATTTATCATGAACTTAGTCTGGTAGTATTAGCATATCTATGTTGTAGATCAATAGCTGGCGTTGTTGCTTCCCTATGTTTATTTTGATATGTTCCTAGAGAAAATTATGTTGAAAGATGTTAGTAGCAATGATGCGGATTGGATCCGTGATCGAGGATTATCCTCATTGCTGCCGGAAGAATTATGTCCTTGATGCACCTCTAGGTGACAGACCTATTGCGAGGAGCAAATGGGACATTATGGACGTTTGGCTAGCTCAATATGATGACTACTTGATAGTTTAGTGCACCATGTAGCGGCTTAGAATCGGGACTTCAAAGGCGTTTTGAGCGTCATGGACCATATGAGATGTTCCAGGAGTTGAAGTTAATATTTCAAGCAAATACCGAGTTGAGAGATATGAAGTCTCCAACAAGTTCTATTGCTAAAAGATGGAGAGAATAGCTCAGCGGTGAGCATGTGCTCAGATTATCTGCGTACTACAATCACTTGAATTAAGTGGGAGTTAATCTTCGGATAAGATAGTGATTGACGAGAATTCTCTAGTCACCATCACCAAGTTAGTAGAACTTTGTGATGAACTATAATATGCAAGGGAGAGCGGAAATGATTCCCAAGCACTTCACGATGCTGAAATCGGCGAAGGTAGAAATCAAGAAAAACATCAAGTGTTGATGGTTGACAAGACCACTAGTTTCAAGAAAACGACAAAGGGAAGAAGGGGAACTTCAAGAAGAATGGCAAGCAAGTTGCTGCTCAAGTGAGGAAGCCCAAGTCTAGTCCTAAGCCTGAGACTAAGTGCTTCTCTACCAAGGGACTAGTCCTTTGAAGTGGAACTGCCCCAAGTATTTGGCGGATAAGAAGGATGGCAAAGTGAACAAAGATATATTGGATATACATGTTATTGATGTGTGCTTTACTAGTGTTTATAGCAACCCTCGGCGTTTCATACTAGTTCGGTTGCTAAGGTAGTAACTTCGAAGGGGAGGTGCAGAATAAGCGAAACTAGTTAAGGGTGAGGTGACGATGTGTGTTGGAAATAGTTCCAAGATTGATATGATCATCATCATACGCTCCTATAATTTTGGGATTAGTGTTGAACCTAAATAAGTGTTATTTGGTGTTTGCGTTGAGCATGAATATGATTTGATCATGTTTATTGCAATACGGTTATTCATTTAAGTTAGAGAACAATTGTTGTTACATTTACATGAGTAAAACCTTCTATGGTCATACACCTGTGAAAATGGTTTGTTGGATCTCGATCATAGTGATACACATATTCATAATATTGAAGCCAAAAGATGCAAAGTTAATAATGATAGTGCAACTTGTTTGTGGCACTTTGCCGTTTAAAGTCATATTGGTATAAAGCGCATGAAGAAACTCCATGCTGATGGGATTTTGGAATCACTTGATTATGAATCGCTTGATGCTTGCGAACCATGTCTCTTGGGCAAGATGACTAAAGCGCCGTTCTCCGGAACAATGGAGCAAGCAACAGATTTGTTGGAAATCATACATCTTGATGTATGTGGTCCGATGAATATTAAGGCTTGCAGCGGGTATCATTATTTTCGACCTTCACAGATGATTTGAGCAGATATGAGTATATCTACTTAATGAAATAGAAGTCTGAAACATTTGAAAAGTTCATATAATTTCAGAGTGAAGTGAAAATCATCGTAACAAAGTTTATGCGATCTGATCGTGGAGAAGAATATTTGAGTTCTGAGTTTGGTCTTAAGTTAAAACAATGTGAAATAGTTTCACTATTCACGCCACAGAACACCATAGTGTAATGGTGTGTCGAGCGTCGTAAGTACTTTATTAGATATAGTGCGGTCTATGATGTCTCTTACGGATTTACCACTATCGTTTTGGGGTTATGCATTAGAGACAACTACATTCACGTTAAATAGGGCACCATCTAAATCCGTTGAGGCGACACATTATGAACTATGGTTTGGCAAGAAACCTAAGTTGTTGTTTCTTAAAGTTTGAGGTTGCAATGCTTATGTGAAAAGTTTCAACCTGATAAGCTCAAACCAAATCGAGAATGCGTCTTCATAGGATACCCGAAAGAAAATGTTGGGTACACCTTCTATCACAGATCCGAAGGCAAGACATTTGTTGCTAAGAATGGATCCTTTCTAGAGAAGGAGTTTCTCTCGAAAGAAGTGAGTGGGAGGAAAGTAGAACTTGATAAGGTAATTGTACCTTCTCCCTTATTGGAAAATAGTTCATCACGAAATCTGTTCACTGTGACTACTACACCAATTAGTGAGGAAGCTAATGATGATGATCATGTAACTTGAGATCAAGTTACTACCGAATCTCGTAGGTAAACCAGATTGAAATCCGCACTAGAGTGATGCGGTAATCCTGTTACGGAGGTCATGCTACTTGACCATGCGAACCTCACGAACTATGAGAAGCGATGATGAGCAGATTCCATAAAATGGCTTGAGGCCATGAAATCTGAGATGGGATCCATGTATGAGAACAAAGTATGGACTTTGGTTGACTTGCCGATGATCGGCAAGCCATTGAGATTAAATGGATTTTTAAGAGGAAGGCGGGCGCTGATAGTAGTGTTACTATCTACAAAGCTAGACTTGTCGAAAAGGTTTTGACAAAGTTCAAGGTGTTGACTACGATGAGATTTTCTCACTGTATCGATGCTTAAAGTCTGTTGAATCATGTTAGAAATTGCCGCATTTTATGAAATCGGCAAATGGATAACAAAACTGCAATCCTTAATGGATTTATTAAAGAAGAGTTGTATATGATGCAACGAAGGTTTTGTCAATCCTAAAGGTGTTAACAAAATGTACAAGCTCAGTGATCCATCTATGGACTGGTGCAAGCATCTCGGAGTTGGAATATATGCTTTGATGAGTTGATCAAAGCATATAGTTTTATCTGAACTTGCGGTGAAGCACTGTATTTACAAGAAAGTGAGTGGGAGCACTACAACATTTCGATAAGTATATGTGAATGACATGATTGTTGATGAAATAATGTAGAATTATTACGCAAAGCATAAAGGAGTGTTTGAAAGAGTTTTTCAAAGGAAGACCTCGGAGAAGCTGCTTACATATTGAGCATCAAGATCTATAGAGATAGATCAAGGCGGCTTGATAAGTTTTTCAATGAGTACATACCTTGACAAGATTTTGAAGTAGTTCAAAATGGAACAGTCAAAGAAAGAGTTCTTTTACTGTGTACAAGGTGTGAAATTGAGTAAGACTCGAAGCCGACCATGGCGAGAAGATAGAAAGAGAATGAAAGTCATTCCCTATGCCTCAACCATAGGTTCTATAAAGTATGCCATCTTGTGTACCAGATCTATTGTATACCCTACCTTTGTGTTAATCAAGGGAGTACAATAGTGATCTGAAGTAGATCACTAGACAGCGGTCAAAATTATCCTTAGTGGAATAAGAAATATTTCTCGATTATGGAGGTGACAAAGGTTAGTCATAAAAGTTACGTCGATGCAAGTTTTGACACAGATCTGGATGACTCTAAGTCTCGATCTAGATACATATAGAAAGTGGGAGCAATTAGCTAGAGTAGCTCCATGCGAGCATTGTAGACATAGAATTAGCAAAATACTTACGAATCATGAATGTGGCCAGACCGTTGACTAATATTATCTCACAAGCAAAACATGATCACCTTAGTACTCTTTGGGTGTTAATCACATAGCGATGTGAACTAGATTATTGACTCTAGTAAACCCTTTGGGTGTAGGTCACATGTGATGTGAACTATGGGTGTTAATCACATGGTGATGTGAACTATTAGTGTTGAATCACATGGTGATGTTAACTAGATTATTGACTCTAGTGCAAGTGGGAGGCTGAAGGAAATATGCCTAGAGGCAATAATAAAGTTATTATTTATTTCCTTATTTCATGATAAATGTTTATTATTCATGCTAGAATTGTATTAACGGAAACATAATACATATGTGAATACATAGACAAGCAGTGTCACTAGTATGCCTCTACTTGACTAGCTCATTAATCAAAGATGGTTATGTTTCCTAACCATGGACAAAGAGTTGTTATTTGATTAATGGGATCACATCATTAGGTGAATGATTTGATTGACTTGACCCATTCCGTTAACAGCACTTGATCATTTAGTTTGTTGCCATTGCTTTCTTCATGACTTATACATGTTCCTATGACTATGAGATTATGCAACTCCGTTTACGGAGGAACACTTGTGTGCTACCAAAGCGTCTGGCATAGCTGGGTGATTATAAAGGTGCTCTCTGGTGTCTCGAAGGTACTTGTTGGGTTGGCGTATTTGAGATTAGGATTTGTCACTCCGAATGTCGGAGAGGTATCTCTGGGCCCTCTCGGTAATACACATCACTTAAGCCTTGCAAGCATTGCAAATAATGAGTTAGTTGCGGGATGATGCATTCTGAGAGCGAGTAAAGAGACTTGCGGTGCGAGATTGAACTAGGTATTGAGATACCGGCGATCGAATCTTGGGTAAGTAACATACCGATGACAAAGGAACAACGTATGTTGTTATGCGGTTTGACGATAAAGATCTTCGTAGAATATGTAGGAGCCAATATGAGCATCCATGTTCCGCTATTGGCTATTGACCGAGAATAGTTCAGGTCATGTCTACATAGTTCTCGAACCCGTAGGGTCCATGCAACAACGTTACGATGACAATTTTGTTATGAGTTTATGTTTTGATGTACGAAGGTTGTTGAGTCCGGATGTGATCACGGACATGCCGAGGAGTCTCGAAATGGTCGATACATAAAGATCGATATATTGGGCGACTATATTCGGACACGGAAGTGTTCGGGTGATTTGGAGAAAACCGAGTCTTGGGAGGTTTCGAGAACCCTCGGGGAAGTATTGGGCCTTAGTGGGCTTGAGGGAGAGAGGGCAGCAGCCGGGAGGTGGCGCCCCATGAGAGTCGAATTGGACTAGAGAGGGGGCCGGCCCTCTTTCCTCTCTCTCCCCTCTCCTTCCCCCCTCTCTTCCTAGTTGGACTAGGAAGGGGAGTCCTCTCCCACTGGGAGGAGGACTCCCCCCCACAGCGCCCCCTAGGGCCGGGCTTCCCCCTGCTCCTTTATATCACGAGGGCAGGGGCACCCTAGAACACACAAGTTGATCTTCGTGATCGTTCTCTTAGCCGTGTGCGGTGCCCCCCTCCACTATACTCGATAATATTGTAGCGGTGCTTGGCGAAGCCCTGCGGCAGTAGAACATCAAGATCGTCCTGCGCGTCGTCTTGTGGAACTCCTCCCGGCAGCTTTGCTGGATCGAAGCCGGGGATGCGTCATCAGCTGAGCGTGTGCTAGAACTTCGGAGGTGCCGTAGTTTTGGTGCTTGGATCGGTCGGATCGGGAAGGCGTCGACTACTTCCTCTACGTTCGTCAGCTTACGCCCGGTCTCACGAGTGCGTGAGCAACACTCTCCCTCTTGTTGCTATGCATCACCATGATCTTGCGTGTGCGTAGGAATTTTTTGAAATTACTCGTTCCCCAACATAGTTCTCGAACCATTGATCTCTTGCGCAACAACGTTTGATGGCGATTTATATTGAGTTTTGTGATTTGATGACGAAGTTTGTTGAGTCGAATTAGATCCACAGACATGCGAGGAGTCTCAAAATGGTCGAGAGGTAAAGATCGATATATTGGAAGGCTATATTCGTACATCGGAATGGTTACGAGTGATTGGGTATTTTCCGAATCTTTGGAGATTCTGAGGAATTCGCCGGGGGAAGTTAATGGGCCTTATTGGGCTGTAGTGGAGAGAGGGAAGAAGGGCCACGAGGTGGCATGCGCCTCCACCTACCCAAACCGAATTGGACAAGGGGTGGGGGCGCCCCCCTTCCTTCTCCCTCTCCCTCCTTTCCTTCTTTCCTACTACGAAAAGGAAGGGGAATCCTACTAGGACTTGCATACAATAAAAATACACTTCCGTGATGATACGTGTTTGTCATAGTAGGTGACGTTTTCTGTCATGCATGTACATCCATGATGATTTTATGACAGAATCAAGATAGTCATACATGTGCTGTCGTAGAAGTGTTCCATGACATTACCAAAATTATCCTCCGAAGTGTCCACTTCCATGACGATAAATCCGCATCATAGAAGTGCTTTACGTCAAGGGTGGTGACACGTGGCATCGTAGTAGCGGGTCTCCGTTAAGCTATCGGGTGCGGTTTTGGATCCGATAACCGTTAACAGCCGAACCAATGGGGATTTTCACGTGTAAAATTCTCATTGGCGGAGGAAACACATGTTTGCTCCTTTGTTGGGACGGATGTCATCCACTCATTGGACCACATTATGAGAGGCCCATTCGGTGAAAAGGTCATTGACTAAAGGCCCACCATGTTTTTCATACACTAGTGGGCTGACCGTTAACAACCTGCCATGTTTTGGGCCAAATTGAGGCCCATAGCGAGATCGAGCCCGTTCACGACTGTCGTGTTTGAGCAAAATACGGCCCATATCGGATCAGGCCGTTAATAGACCCCTTATTCTTTTGGTCCCATTCTAAGACATATGCGTATTTCAGCTGTTAAATGCCCGTTAACCAGTTCGGCCCGATAATAGTTGAAAGTCGTTATATCGACTAGAGGGGTGAATAGGCGATTTTATGAATTCTTCGAGGAATTTGCGGTGAGGAAATTCCTTAGCGAAGAACTACTTACTGTGGAATAAGTACTTAGAAGTAAGCATAACAGAATCTGGACATAGTCATCATGATGAAATGAAGACAATCACGAGTACATAAAAGCGTAATCACGAGGATAACACAAGATGAAGACAAACATACCGAAGAAATTGAGCGAGGAAATTGAGAAAGTCTTGATCAAAGTCTTCAAACACAGATATGAACAAATAGTCAACGATAATGAGGAAATGAAAGAGTTGAGGAAATAGAAGCAGATAAGGTTGGTGAAGACAATGATTTGGTAGACCAGTTCCAACTGCTGTCTCAGTTGTACATCTGAGTTGGAGTGGCTGAGTATTTAAACTCGAGGACACAGCATCCGGACACCGATCGCTGAGCACGCAACTTCAGGACACCAAGTCCTCACCGTATTCTCCTTGAACTAAGGTCACCACAGACCTCGTCCAATCACTGCATTGGTAAGTCTTGACGACTTCCAAACCTTCCGAGACTTCGGTCACTCGGCGATCCACAATTCCTCTTGGATGCTCTAGACCATGGCGCCTAACCGTCTGGAAGAAGCCGATCTTCAAAGGTAACAAGCGTCGGATCACATGAGATCAATCTCTTCAATGATGCTCAATCACTTTGGGTTTGTAGGTGTTTGGTTTTGGGTTTTCCTCACTCGATGATTTTCGCTCAAAGTCCTCGGAGGATGGTTGCTCTCAAATGACAAGTGTCAAGTTCTCTCGGGCAGCCAACCAGCTAGTGGTTGTGAGGCTGACTATTTATAGCCTAGAGGAGCAACCGACATGATAAGACATAAATGCCCTTCAATGATATGACCGTTAGGTGGATAAGATATTTTGGGACAGCTTGCGCTGACACTGCAGTCAGAAATTTGACTCTCAAATTCCTCGGGGCTATCATGTTCCTCCTTGTGTAGGCAATCCGCCTTTGGCGAATTCCTAACTCCTTAGTCGAACAAAATCCTCGTGACGGAAGAACTTAGTCTCTGTCATTGAAGAAATTATTGAAGCTGTAGAGATTTCCAAAGGCTTCACTCGAAGGATTGGTAGGTGTAGGATTTTGAGTTGAGCATCACATGGAAATTTTCCTTAGTATTTCTGGACCCCTTTAACAGTATGGTGTTTCCTATGACTCAAGAAATGAAAGCGAAACTATGAAAACAAAAGTCTTCACGCTTCATGTTCCTCAAATGAATACCAAGTCTTCAAGGTCACACCAATTTCTTCACTTTCAAAGTCTTGAAGAAGTCTTGAGAATATCAAAGTCTTGATCGAAGAACTTCATTTTTAGAGGTCGACTTTCTGCAGTAAATATCAAACTCCTCATAGACTTATAGACTGTGTACACTCATAAACACATTAGTCCCTTAACCTATAAGTCTTCAATACACCAAAATCACTAAAGGGCACTAGATGCACTTACAATCTCCCCCTTTTGGTGATTGATGACAATATAGGTTAAGTTTTCAATAAGGGATAAACATATGAAGTGTAAGTACTGATATTGAGAATTTGATTGCAAGATATAGAAGAACTCCCGGAAGATGTGCATAGTGAGAATTTGCTTTTGAGGCAATGCACATTTGAAGAGTTGAATCATGGAGATCTGCCCTATATCTTGTAATTCATACGCATTCTACATATAATATGAAGAATTTTAAATGCATGATGAAATATGGTGGTGATGTAATTCAGCATGCGTGTATTAACATATAACGAGGAATAAGCATGCGAGAGGAACACATCAAAACTATCGAGCACCATCGGGTTTAAGATTACAACTCAATCAATAAAAGTTTCAGAAGGCGAGAGTTGTAACTTAGCGAAAAAGCGCCATATAATAGACCCGTTTGAAGACTAACTCAAATTTCTCCCCTTTGTCATCGAATGACCAAAGGATCAAAAGCGAGGACTACGCGCACAGAAGAATATCAAGTTGATGGAGGCGCCCGGCGTTGTTAGAAGTCGGTTGTCGTAGTAGGGCCTGCCGTAGTCGTCCAAGTCTTCATTTTCATCGGTGTCATGCGATAAAGAATAGGGCCACCAAGGAAGGAACCTTGACCTTCTTGAATTTCTTGGTGGAGGTGCAGACCAGTCAAATTCTTCCTTGAGACCCATTTTCTTGAGATATTCTTGCCATTTGTAGACATGAGTAGAACAACCAGTGCAGTTGAAGGTTTCATGGAGGTAGTATTGGCTTTCTTCACTGCATTGTGTGTTGAGGTCATGTTGTGAAGAATTGAACCAAATTGGCCTTGACCCATTTATGATTGCGATCAACTTTCGAAGAAGAATGAGGTAACTCACGATCAGTCATCACCACAGGTGCTTTCTGGCGAGGATTTTGCTTAGCGGAAGTGTTGGCGGCGAGTCATGTGTGGCGAGTCATCATTGGTGGAGTAGGATGCAGCCTTGCGAAATTGACCATCAATGGGCGAATGCCTTGATCTATCACTGGCAGTTGCCTTGCCTTTGTCATCAGTGAGGAAAATGTCCGTTTGAGGGCTTCAATTGGAGCAAGTAGCTGCAGTGGTTCAAAGTATCAGCCTTGTAATTGAGTGAAGACCTTGTCCTTATAAACCTCATAATCCATGGTGCATAAGGCTTGACTCAAATGGTGACATAGCAATATTTGCGAGTCCTCATGAAGAAATCATGGAAGTTGTGGGAGCAGCATGAATGATATTGAAAAGCATATTCTTCATGATGCCAATGACTTCTTCATCATTTGAGTCGTGCCTTTGATAGGACTCCATGTCTTACGTCGAGAATCGATAGACGGTCAAGAGGCACATATAGTAATTCCTTGACAAGGAATTTGGTTAGAGGCCTGCCGTGGCTTCAAAGGCTTCATCGGCACTTGCATGTAATGATTTGTAAGCTCGAGGTTCGTTGTAGATGCAGCGAGCACCTTCAAGGGAGGAGGCGGAGTGGGAGGGCACGAAGCAATTCGATTCTTTGGTGCCTTGTAGTGAGTATTTTCGACATCGAGTCCAACACCCATGAGTTCACATCTTGAGAATTTCTGTGATGTGCAGCGTATAGAATTGAAGAATGAGTTCTTCATTCCAATCCACAGATGTCGATGCTGAAATTTAGCAATCCGGCATCGTGAAGAACAACGAGGAATGGCTCGAAGCTGGCGGAGATTCCATGTCCACGTGAGGAATGTGTGCATGATCGAAGACTTTGTCTTTGTTCAATAGCCGAGAGGAATAAAAGTTGACTTGACTAGCAGTCCGAGCGCCTCTTCCTTATCACGGCGAGAATCATAAGGTTGTAATCGATTGAAGAAAACATGCTGCCAAAAAGTCTTCAGCCTTGAACTTTTGCTTTGGCGAGAATGGATCCTTTGGTTTTGGCGGAGGAGTGTCGATGAGTTGCATCACTACCTCAGGAATCACAATCTCAGGTTCTTGGGCCGAGGATTTTACGGCTCCTCTTCATTTCTGGCTGCGTGTTCAAAGGATCAGCGACGAGGTTCTTCAACACTAGTGGCTGGAATTTCTTCATGCCTGAGACGAGGTGGGATGAGTTTCTTGAGCCCAATGAGCGGTTGGTGCGAGGGTGAGGTATTTGTTGTATAGGGGTGAAGAGTGGAGAATTGGGTCTTGGTGTCCCAAAGTCATCATTCATCACAGGTGTAGTGCATCCAATATCCGTCTTCATCTTCAATTTCTTCAACGCTTGACCTCTTCTGCTGTGGCTGAGGCATTGGCGAAACAACATGCGTTGAAGGGATCCCATCCACTTCAATTTCTTCATCAATCTGCTCTGACGAAGCGGCGAGAATGATTTTTCTTCATCGAGATCCGCTAGGGATCTCATAATCTTCACCAAAAGGAACAAGGTCCTTTGATGGCATGGTGGAAATCGGAACAGCATCAATCGGATTTTCAAGCAGGCTTGTCATAGGCTTCATCTTCTTTGGAGCTGAAGATTAAGAAGCGGTGATGCTTTCCTTTTCTTCCTTTGCAGCTTCTGCAGCCTTGGTATTCTTCACATCGATGCGAGATGGAAGGATAGGATTTAGTGTGGCGGCGGGAGGCGGAGAATCTGTTTGAATTTCCTCGGTATGGCCCGATCGGTTGCCACGACTTCTTGATTTCTTGGCGCACCACTAGTGGATGCCCGACAATTTCTTGGTGGCTGGAATGGAGTCATCATCCACGGAACTAGCATTTTCTTGATGAGCTGAAAATCATCGTGATCTTTGGCATGTTCTTGATGGGCTGAGCGAGGCTCGGCACGAGGAACTTATTGTTGCGTTGGAGCTGCAACATTTGTGAACTTCTTAGTCGGGTTGACAAATCTGACTTTGGCTCCTGCCGGTCGGCATAATAAACATCAAACTCATATTTGAGGGCTTTGATTTCAGGCTGGATCTTGAGGAGATCATCGGTTGTCATTTTGACAACGTTTTCCTCGGGAACTTCTCTTTCTGGCTGAGCCTTCTTGATCGCCTAGCCTTCTCAAATTTCCATTTCTCTTGGTGATGAAATGGGTCGGCATGTGACTTTGTCCGAGTCAAATGAAAATCAGGCATAGGGGTTTACGGATCCTTGTGTGAGGAGATCAATGTGTCGAGGATCGCCCTTGGATCAAAAGCGATGCTGCAGGTGTGCCTTTGGCTCTAGCGGCCCTTTCTTGTCATCTCGATGATTTACGCAAGTTCATCATCATCGGCTTCATCGTCGGATGGCACTTGGAAGGCAACTTGTTTCTTCTTGGACTTGGCGAGGACCTCGACCGATCGTTGCCTTTTCTTCACGAGTAGGGCTGATGAAGAGTTTGGTCTGGTGAGGAACTCCTTTGAGACACAGAGGCAATGGAGATGCTGCAGTCCTTTGTACGTGGCGGATGTCACAGTCTTGAGGACTTTGCGGACTGGTGAGGACTTTGGAGGAGGCTGAGGATTTTGGAGGAGGCGAGGGCAGCATGAGGAAGGCGGCGTGAGGGCTTTGAAGAATCTAGCCGTGAGGGCATTCTTGAGGAACTTGGCCGCGAGGGCAAAGTTGGTGGCAGCTTGGCTTGTGGCGGGCTTCTTTGCCATTGATTTCCTAGGCAGCGGAGGCCTCGGTGGCGGCTGACGATAGCATGAGTCTTCATTGAATTTCCTCCACGCTTCTTTGGCTTGTCTAGCCAACAGCTTGGCTTGGCCCATTATTGAGGAAAATCCTCTGCAGCTTGATCTTTGGTGGGGTCGACTTCTTGGCAGTGCCAATGGAGCTCTTGGGCATGGAGGATTTAGCGTGAATTTCTTCATATACTTTGGAGTCACATACATACTCCCTCCATTCTCTCGCCCATCTCCTTTCAATCCTCTGTGTCACGCACCTTATGCAGTTTGTCATTCTCCTTTCGAACTTGGCCTCATCGAGTGTGCAATAGTCGAGCATAGATGTCTCGGGTATTTCAAAAGCGGTCATGACCTCGGGCCTCTTTCCTCCTTTCCGTGGCTTCTTACCGTCGCCATATTCTTGATTGAGAATTTGAACAATGAATTCTACGAAGATGTACGCAACTTTTCTTAGAGAGCGTTGCAAATGAGTTAAGTTGATGAGAACCTAGTGATTCGGCAGCGGACATGAGTACAATGAATAGAGTATAGTTGCGAGGAATTTGGAGAGGTCATATGCGTTCTCAGAAGGTTTTTAAAAAAGAACTAGTTTGAGGAATTTGACCAGATGAGCCTTGAAGAATTTCACTAAGTGTTCTTTGTCTTAGGTTCCATAGTTGTATAGATCGAGGATCCACACAATTGAGGAATCTTGAAGAAAAATGATGCTTAGGGAAACGAATCAAGAACAGATGACTAGTTAGGTGTTTTGTGTGTGAGGATTTGAAGAATAAAACACCTTTGAAGATTTTGTAGAAAATTTGAATCAAAGAGGCGATAAAAGTAACTTTTAATTACCTGGATGAAGAACACGACAAAGCTGAAGTGTAGGTTTGAAGCTCGTCAGTTCAGATCTTCCATGCCCTAACTTGGCGGAGGAAGACAGCTGACGGCGGAGTGAAGAGATTTCATGACGGTAGTCTGACTGGCGACAAGGCCGAGCGGTGAAGCTCTTCCTCACCGGCTGACGATGGAGTAGCGGCGGCGCTAGGGTTTGAAGCTTCGGCGAGAGAGAGAGAAGCGGTCGGCGAATAAAGGAAGTGAGGAAGGGGAGATGGGGTATTTATAGCCCGGTGAAAACTGTTGGCCGAAGATTTAGGATGAATGTACCTGACCCTTCTCATTAAACGACATGTGTCACCCGTACTAAAAAGTGGAGATCGTGTTAGATGGTGGGTGAATAGATAAGTCTATCGAAGAAGCGGAGCGGTTTGAAGCGGCAAAGCGAAAATTTGGATAAGATTAGTTTTAAAGTTCGTTACTTAATTTCTTGGTGACAAGGACACGGTGAAGATTTTGAACAAGTTTCAAATAGAGCATACATGAAGAATTTGTGTATAGATTGGGTTGAGTATAGCATAGAGGGAAGGTCCGATCTCATTCACTTAGCAAAAAACAACTTGAAAAAATAGCCATAAGTGAATCTTTGTAGAGGACATAAACCCATATATATATATATATATATATATATATATATATATATATATATATATATATATATATATATAGGGTGGGTCTATTATGATAACACCCTTAAGAGTCTTATTACTTGCACACCACTTTCTTATTCGCTAACACCCACGGCTGACCGCCTCAAAACAAAAGCAGAAAAAGCCCGCCCCCCAGCCTCCTTACGCCGCAACAACCCCCACCCCGACCCACCTTCTCCCACCTCCCTCTGCCGCTCCGATTCCAACCAGCCTCCCCCCACCCACTCCCTGGCTGGCTACACTTGGATCTTTGGATCAGACTTATGCCGCCCCCTACCCACCTTCCTCCCACACACGAGCAGACGCAAACCCCTTCCCGGATCCACGATGGCCGCCTGCCCCTCCGCCCCAAACCATCACAGTCGGGGACCCGGCGCCGCCGATCTGGCAGAGGCACCACCAGCCGCTGTCCGCCGCCCCCCACGCCATGGCTCCGCTCCCAACTCCTGGATCCTGTGACCTCCTCACTGGCCGCCATGGTGGATCCATCCTTTCCACCCCGGATCCGCGGCCGGCCTGCATCCCGACCTCCATGTGCGACCCGACCACATCTTCACCAGCCAGGCGGCCAGGATCGAGGAGCGCCTCGCCTCCTCTCCCGTCCCCATCCGGACCCCTCCTCTCGCGCCGCCCCTTCCTTCGGTTGGTTGCGTTGGCCATCGCTTCATCCCGCAGCTCACCTCCGCCCCTGCATGCAGTTCGCGGCGCTCCGGCCGCTCTCAGTGATAGATCGGCGGTCCCGACCACTTTGCACCGCCGGCGGGCATGTTCCACCGGTGAGCCTCTCAACCTCGGGCACATCTCGGGCCGGCGGGCGGCGGCCTGCACTCCACAATCCATCCAGCGTGTGCGATCCGCTAAACACGCCCGTGCGTTTTTGCCATTTTCTCTTTTGTAGTTCATGTAAAAATGTCTTGTTTGCAAATAAACAAAGCCGTGCAGTTCTCATCTTGTTTTTTATTTGCTTACCTATTCCATTCTTGCTGTGCAGTTTATTGACGAGCAGGAAGAGATGCAGATTCGATCGCTACACCGTGTAGTTTGGCTGGAATTGGTGGTGCTCACTATGCAATGGAATTCTTGGTGTGTTTGATTTTGTTTTGTGCGATTCGGCGGGGCGCCTTGCTGTTCCGCCTCCGAGCATGGCGATGCTGATTTGCTCTCGCTACTTGGTCGGTTGGAGTCGTCGGTAGCAGATATCTGGCGTGAGAGGATGATAAGCATGCATTTACTTAGCGCGTGAGGTTTGCTTGGAACATGAGAGGTCGATGGGCCTGCAGTTCCTGGCGCTTGGGAGTTAGGTTTGGACGTCAGCCCTTGCGGTCTTGGATCAGTGTGACATACATTTGCTTGATGCAGGAGGAGGTTCTCTGCTGCCCCATGCAGTTCTTTGAGGAAAACAGGCATCGCTTAGGAATGAGAGACCGTTGCCTTTCATTTTCATCTGTATTTTTTAGAAAATGGCTATGCATTGTGGAGTGCAGTTATGTCTTGGTATGTGAAAAATGATTAGGCTGGACAAAGGAATAGTGAATATGATTCACTACTTGTGCGTGGTTGTTTGTAAAATATTTCCTTTTAAAGAAGTCCACTTAGCCCATCGGCCGGGTTGTGCGGCTTTTTGTTAGGAAAAAAGTTAAGTGGAATGCGATTGATTAACTCTATTTGCGAGGGAAGGCGAAAAACAAAGTGCCTTGCACATGTTTGTTGAGCCTAAAAAAAGCGTGAATTGCACATCTAGGTTTTAGAATAAAGGTGTAATGCCTGGTCTCAAGCTGGTAATACATTTTTCGCTTTTGCGGTTCCTTTGCTCACGTTTGGGGAGCTCACTATATTTTCTTTTCGTTTTGGGGTGTTCATACAAAATTAAAGATCTAGTTTGTAATTATTGAGGAGATTTGATGTATTATTTCATTTGTTTGAAGACTTGTAGTTAGCTGTGTAAAAAGAAAAGGAAAACCCACGATGAAGCCCTTCTCTTGATTCGTCACCCGGTGCAAACTCGTTAAAAAGAAAAATGTTATAAAAAAACAATGTAATGCGCTAGTCTTGAGTGGTTCACTACTCTTGACATTGTAGTCCTCCCACTAAGAAGAATGTGCGGGTTGAAAAAGCGAAGTGCATATAATAGCGGATGCAGTGCGGTTTTGAGTCGAAGCGATGCTGATCGATGCGTGTGATGTTCTTCATCCGTAAGTGCAAAAAAATTATTCTGAGCGAAAAAAAGTAATGTGGTTAAGCTTCTTGATAGTGTTATGGTTCATTTACACCGATGTGAAGTGCACTCTACTTTCTAGTCCTTGAAAAAATCACGTTTGAATAAAAAAACCATGCAGTTCTCTTACCCGTGTGATGCGGTGCGGTTTTAAATCCGATTGCGGTCACGGTTTTCGTCGGATAAAGTACCCGTCGATTTGGGTGTGCGAAAAGCAGTGTCCGCTTTTGGTAAAATCAAAACTGCTCTTAAACCGTAAGGAATTAGAGAAGTGTTCTACATGAAAGAGTTGCGTATCGTCGATATCTTTCCAACGGTACAATTTGAATCATTTCGACCAGCGGTTTGTAAAATTTCTCGAAAAGCGGCGGTACGCCTCGTAGTCGTGACATGATTTTCAAAATTAACTAAAACTGTAAGGAATCTCAAACCATTTCTACATATGAAAGTTGCGCCTTGTCCATAGCTTTCCAACGACGTATTACAAATGGTTCAAAAACTAGGCAACAAATACCGAAAATTTGAAAAATTTGAAAAAGCAGAATTCCAGCGATTTAGTACATTTAAGCTGCTCTTGAACGTAAAAATTAGAAAACATAATACATATGAAAAAGATCGCCTTGGCGATATCTTTCCAGCGACATATCATTGCTTTATTCCGATGGCGGTTTAGAAAAAAAAGAAAATCGCTCATTGCCACTGCGTCATCGGCGCACCATTTTGAAACTGCTCTTAAACCGTGTGGAATCTCGAAAAGTGTTCAACATGTCGAAGTTAACGCCTAATCCATAGCTTTTCAACAGTATATTATCGCCTTGTTCCGATAAACAATCAAAAATTAGAGCAAAAACAATACCGAAAAAACAACTGCGTGCAGTTTTTCCGGCGAGATTCACTAGTCTATATTGCGTGCTTAATAAGTGTCAAGAAGATGCGATGTAGCTTGATTGGCGTGCGATTGCGAAGTGGTGCAGAATAGTTATTCTGCTAATATTAGCAGAATAGACGTGCTGTATATATATATATATATATATATATATATATATATATATATATATATATATATATATATATATATAGCCAATGAAGAAGACAACGGAAGCAGTGAAGATTTTGCAAAGTTGAAGAATTTGAAAAGCGAAGAATTTCAAAAGCGAGGAAAACTCAAATTGAAGATTTTCAACTTTGGTGGTGGCTTGTCCCGTATAAGAATGATGATTTGAGACACGCGTACAATTGTCGTTAGGGTTATGAGAATCAAATTCTTCATTAATTTCTTCACACTTAGGTGTTATTCTTCATTGATTGAAGAAAACGTTTCTTCACGTGTTGCACATCTAAGTCATCAATTTTGCATAAGTGTCGGGGATGTGTGTCCTTTTCAAAGAACATTTGAAGATTCTAAGATATTTAGCTCACACAACTTGCTAAATCTCTTCTCATCCAAGGGCTTTGTGAAGATATCGGCTAGCTGTTCTTGATCTTCACATGATCAATTAAGATGTAGCCCTTCAACACATGATCATGAAGAAAATATGAGCGAATCTGAATGTGCTTTGTCTTGAGTGCTGAACTGGGTTGTGAGCAATATTGATGGCACTCTCATTGTCATAGTAGAGAGCACATTCTTCATGTTGATGTAAGTAGTCCTTGAGTTTGCCTCATCCACAACAATTGAGCACAGCAGAACCAACAGCAATGTACTCGACTTCCGTAGTAAGCGGTGATCGCTGATTACATTTCTTGAGGACCAACGAGTAAAAGATCGTCAGAAATGACAAGTACAGATGTTGACTTGTAGTCCACGATCCTGACATAGTCAGTCGAGAATATCAATGAGATCAAAAGTAGAGCCCTTGGGGTACCATAATCCTAGTCTTTGGTGTGTGAGCTAGATATCGAAGAATATGCTTCCTGACTTTATGGTGTGATTCCTTGTGTAGCTTGAAATGGGCACACATGCAAACACTAAGCATTATATCTGGCCTAGATGCACATAAGTACAATAAAGAACCAATCATGGAGCGATATACCTTGTGATTGAAGTCAATACCATTTTCATCAGTGCATAGATGGCCATTTGCGGGCATAGGAATTTTGACGCCTTTGCAATCTTGCATGCCGAATTTCCTCAGAACATCCTTGAGGTATTTCTCCTGAGATATGAATATGCCATTGTGATATTGACGAATTTGAAGACCTAAGTAGAATTTCAACTCTCCCATCATAGACATTTGATATTCTTCACTCATCATATAGGCAAATTCATCACTATAACATTGGTCAGTACAACCAAAGATAATGTCATCAACGTATATTTGGCACACAAACAGTTCACCATCATAAGATTTAGTAAAGAGAGTAGGGTCGAGTGAGCCGGGTGTGAAGCTATTCTTCACGAAGAATTCCTTCAAAGTATCATACCACGCCCGAGGGGCCTGCTTGAGGCCATAGAGGGCCTTGTTGAGTTTGAAGACTTTGTCAGGATTCTTTGGATCTTCAAAACCTAGGGGTTGAGCAACTTATACTTCTTCCTCAAGCTTACCATTGAGGAATGCACTTTTCACATCCATTTGATATAAAGTGATATTATGATGGTTAGCATAAGCAAGTAATATCGCGAATAGCCTCAAGTCTAACAGCAGTGCAAAAGTTTCATCGAAATCAATTCCTTCAACTTTGTGTGTAGCCTTGAGCTACAAGTCATGCCTTATTCCTCACCACAAGGCCATTTTCGTCTTGTTTGTTGCGGTAGATCCACTTTGTGCCAATGATATTATGCTTGCGAGGATCTGGGCGACTTGACCAGGTTCAGGACATTATTGAGCTCGAGCTGATGTAATTCTTCTTGCATGGCCCGAATCCACTCGGGCTCGAAATGCTTCATCTACCTTAGTGGGCTCTGTGATAGAGACAAAAGCATAGTGCCCACAAAAGTTAGATGAATGTGAAGCTTTGGCGTGTGAGAGGACACTGGTGCTTCAATGTCATCAATGATCTTTTCAACTTGCACTTCTTTTTGCAATCGAGGATGAGCTGGTTGTCGTCGAGGAACTTGATCACATTTTCTTACACCATTTTCTTGACATTGTCTTGAGTGCATTAGCTCGGCGTTCTTAGCGTTACGGAATGAATTCTTCAGATTCTTGAGTAGGAATGACATCCTCGGTCTCCTTGAACTTGATAGAATCCTCGGTGTCTGGTTCATCAATCACGGAAGGTAGGTGCTCTCTTTGCGAGCCATTAGTTTCATCGAACGCGCACATCTACAGTTTCAACAACCTTGTGAAGGCGTTGTTGAAGACTCTGTAGGTGTCGAGTCCTTTCCATAACCAAGAATAAAACCTTCATGTGCTTTTCGGTGCAAATTTAGCATTGTGATGAGGATCTCTAATCCAACATTTAGCACCGAAGACTTTGAAATAATCACATTGGGTTTCTTGTTAGTGAGGAGTTCATAGGCAGTCTTCTTGAAGAATTTGTGAAGATATACTCTGTTGATGATGTGGCATGCGGTATCAATTGCATCAATCCAAAAATGACGAGGCGTTTTGTATTCATCAAGCATAGTGCAAGCCATCTCAATAAGAGTTACTGTTCTTAAGCTCCGACGCCATTTCTTTGAGGAGTATAAGGAGCAAATAACTCATGAGTAATACCAAGTTCATCAAGATAGTCATCAAATTTGGATTTCTTGAATTTAGTTCCATTGTCACTCGATGTGCTTGATCTTCACACAAAGTTGGTTGAAGCCCTCGAGGAGAATCGTTTGAAGACTTCACGCACTTCATGTTTGTAAGTGACAATGTGTACCCATGTGTGAGGTAATCATCAACAATAACAAAGCCATATAGAGATGCATCATTAGTAGACTATTGAGTAATGATTAGGACCAAAGAGGTCCATGTGAAGCAATTCGAATGGACGAGTAGTGGTCATGATAGTCTTATTTGGATGCTTGGCCTTGGTCATTTTTCCAGCTTCACGAGGCTCCACACAAGTGATCCTTGAGAATTTGACATTCTCAATGCCAATGACATGCTTCTTCTTCGCATAGCGTGTGCAAATTCCTCATGCTGCATGACCAAGTCGTCGATGCCATAGCCAGCCTTGAAGCTTTTGCAAGTAGGCACACGGCTGGTTGTGATCTGTAGAGAAATCAACAATATACAAGTCTCCTCTCCTAAAGCCTTGAAGAGTTTGGAATTATGCCTTCCATAATCACAACACAATGATACTTGCAAAGACAACAACCATATCAAGATCACCAAGCATTGAGGCCGACATGCGGTTGTATCCTAAGGACTCAACAAGCATGACTTTGTCCATGTATGTCCTTAGAGTTGCATCCTTACCTAGACCCAATACATGTATGTAACATCCCAAATTTTCAATTTGGAATGTTATACATTGGAGTCATCATGCATATCATAATTTTTCTGCATTTTTCGATCCTAGAAAATTTCACGCAACTCAAGGACCCTCGGAGAAAGTTGGAAGTTTTCATAATTTTCATATTTGGGATTTCTCAAATTTGAAAATAGGATCATTTGGATTTATTTAAATTATCTTCATAAAGTTTTTCCTATAAAATTTTAAGAGAGGGAATCATATGACTTTCCCAACATTTAGGAAAAGCGAAGGTATTATAAATAAATCAAATTTGGCTTTGGAAGATTTATTTTGCTTAGGCAAAAAAAATGAGCATTTAAAATATATGCATGTTTGCCGTTTTAAAGTTCATTTGTTAAACTCATTTTTTGGAGTCGGGAAAATTATTTTTATCAAAATCGGAGTTCATTTGGTATTTTTTTAATTAGTTTGGTTTAATTTAAATAAAAATTGCGCCCCCCAGGCCAAGGCCCAGGCCCGTGACCAAGCCAGCCCGGCCCGGCGCCCGGCCCACCTCCCTCACCCCCCCTCGCCGCTTGCTTGGTATCGCCGCCCGCTCGTTGCCCCGCCGCCGAGTCGCCTCGACAGGCCCGCCCTTGCCCCTTCCCAAGCCGGCACCCCCCCTCTTAATCGGGGACCCCCTCTCTCATCCCGCCGCCGCGCCCCCTCGCCCCGAGCCGACGGAACCCGCTTGCCGCCGAGGAAGCCGCCCGACCCCTTGCCCGGCCGAGCACCCACCCGCCCCTCGCCGCCCCCGGCCGACCCTCGCCGCCCCGAACCCAGCCCCAGCCCGCGAAGCCCTTGGCCGAGTGGCCGCCGCCCCCCCGATCCGGTTTTCTTTAGAAAACCCGATCCGTTTTGAAGATGTTCGTTTTTTAAAACCCTAGATGGTTTTATTTTTTGGTTTTCTTATTTAATGAGCGTTCACGAACCGTTCGTTTCAATGAATGTGTTCGTTGGATTAGTTCAATATGACGTCCGTTTATTAATCCGTTAATCGTTTTCTCTTAATCGGATTTAATCCGTTATTTTTTGATTCGATTTCGATCCGATTTTCAAATCTGTTTATTTTCTCGCTCGTTTATCGGAATCGGGTGATTCAAGCGCTGGAGTTTCGTTCTGAAACCGCCGTTCCGACTACCCTACTTACACGAGTTTTGCTACTGTGAAATTTTGACCTAGTTTCAGATTGCTAAACCGAGTCGTTCTCTCTCGAGTTTGACTTTCGATGCTTTATTGATTTCGATTCTTTTTTGCAACCAGGGTTCTTAAGTTGAACTCTCTGGTTAGATCTTTTATTCGAGATTTCCCGTGCATTAGATGAGTACTTATTGTATGCTTGTTGTTTGTCTGCGTTAGATCACCCGGTCGCCGCTTGTTACTTGAATCTCTAGGTCTCGCGGATCATCAACAAGGCAAGTAACACTGATCATACCTTTTCTACTACCCAGTTTTATGCATTAGATCAAACCCTCAAACACTTGCATGGTTAGGATCTAATTAAATTGTGGGTTGGGAAGTAGATTGAGGTAGTACCTATTACATTTTACTTATGAAACCTTGGGAGTTACTTCTCGTTTGCTTATGCCATGCTATGCTAGTAGGCGTGGATTGGGTGAGTGAATATCCATGACGGATGTGAGATTGTTAATTAATGGTTTATCTAAGGTGGCAACCTAAACACACATCTGGGTGGATTGAGGCACTGGTTTCCATCGAGGACTTGCTGTATTTCTTAGGACCGCCACCCGAGCTCTAAGGGATCATAAGATTATTCAAGACTTCCGTGTGCAGCCACAAGCCAATTATGGGCTCTGGCGTAGTTGACTAAGTTGTGCGAACTCTTACGGGTAGGCTAGCTGATGTAGGGGATGTAGGTTGAGTGCGGTCTACCCACATGTAAGGTGCTAAGCTTACGAAGACTATGTCTCGGTCATCCGTTTCTCAAACACCATGTAGTCACGAGAACCAAGCGGAGGCGATCGAGTCTTGTGGGAAAAGTCATGAAACCTCTGCGAGTGTATAAACTAATCATGATTAGCCGTGTCCCCGGTTATGGACAATTTGAGTATCAGTAATTGAATATCATGTGAATCTCAACATGTTACTTCTAAATAAAAGTTATTGGGTTTTGATGAGTACTTTTTAATTGGGATTGAGGATCTTGTCAACCATTCTCAATGTTTAACAACCACCATGATAGTTAAATAAAATTATTCCTTTGATGTAGGGAAAAACCAGCTTTATGCAAATGTAACCGTAGAGCCTTACCACCACCATATATGCATGTAGTATAGGCTTATTCCTTCATTGCTCTTATGTGTTACATTGCGGCATATTCCATGTGACCCGTTTTTGGGCTGCAACTTTCACGTTGACGAGACTTTTAGAACGACAGTAAGGTGTTAGGTCGTGGTTCTATACTCGATGATGCCGTTGGAGTTGATGGACTCGCTTATCTTCCAAGCCTTCCGCTGTTATCATTAGATGGCCTTAAGCCATATTATTGTAATAAGTTCCTCGTGGACAACGATGTAATAAGTGTGTGATTGCTACTGCTATAAATCCTTGAAATCTTGTGTGGTGTCGGCATTCTTGATCCGAGGATGACGAACGACGAGACTTGATCCATTAGTGCAGTGCTCTCGAGAGAATGGTATCGAGCCAGATTGGCTGTAGGACCACGACCACTAAGTTAAAGCCATAGATCACTACTCTCTTCCCATTTCTAACTCCTCATCTTTTCTACTCTTTAGGATGGGTGCACGAAGATCAAGTACATAACCAGATGAAGGCACACCTTTTGGATTTCACTTGAAGGAAGTCACCAAGTACGAACATTGGACTACCAAGCTTCACGGGACTTTCAACGCCACTCTGCTGAAGAGGGATTTGGAAGATTCACGCTCACGTTCGGGAAGGACATTACGCCCCAATCACCAAGCCTATAGATAGTGTTTTCAGCGCACCAACTTGGAGTGCAGGAAAGAGCATGGCAGCTCACATCACCATGGGGCGCATTGGAGAAGTTTATCAAAGAAGACCTCAAGGACACCATCTACCAGATTTGCGGACGCGAGATGACAAGCTGGGACGTCGTCGGCACCAAGAAGGATAGATCCATTGCAGCGTTCATCCGGGAGTTAAATCAGCACATTCGGCCGGAGAACCAAATGTCTAGACGACATGTTGGAGTTGCGAGAGACAAAGGAAGGATCCTAGAGCTGGAAGGAGAACTAAAGACTACGCAAAGGACTACATGGGCGAGATCGTAGCTCACGGCAAACACAATAACGATCTTAAGTATGAGATCGAAGAACTCAAGAAGAAGTTGGCGCTTCGGGAATGAAGACCGGTATGTTGAATACCCAGCGACTACATCAACATCGGCGACACGATTCGGATCCAAGTGAACCCGACTTTGAAGATGAAGCTGGAGCAGACATCATGGAGTCTTCCACGGTTCAAATTAGTAGAAGTCCCCACATATTAGTAGTATTTCCTCCATGTAAACATTATAGTACACACACTTTGCGATAGTTAGATCGTTGTAAGCCCTTGTTTGATTGAATGAAGTGATTTTGTGTGCTTTTGCTCATGTGCATTTGGGTAGTGATTCCCCTTAGACCTCATTCTATTCTAAATCTCTCTTCTTTTCTAAAACCATCAGATGCCTCGAAGGCGACCCGGATTCGTTTTCCTTGCCGATCATCCCAATTGATCCGCAGCGCGAATACCCTGATTCAAACATTGAGTGCGAGAACAGGGGCAACAACAACAACAACAACAACCCCACCACCACCACCACATGCGGATCATCGACTCGTTTCCTTAAATGAACCGCGGTGTATTCCATTACACCGAGCGATTGTAGCAGATGGTGGCTCCATAAGATAGGAAGGGCTGACCGCTGCGGGATGCAGAGATGGTGAAAGAGTGAAGTTTGCGGCACATCAGCTTGAAGGACCCGCAGCGGCATGGTGGGAGAATTTCACGACCACTTACCGTGAACCTTCACATGGGATCGGTTTGACAAGCTTTTCGCCTGCCCATGTTTGGCGGAGCCATGGCCATGAAGAAGCGTGAGTTTTGCAACTTCGCCAAGGAGGAAGGATTGGCGATCGTGGATGACTTTAGCAAATTACACGTTATGCCCCGGATAGCGTTACTACGCTGACAGCTGAAAGCAGAGAAGTTTCTAGAAGGACTGAATGATGAGTTCGACATGCCGTTGATGGTAGCAAGTTTCAACAACTACCAGGAGTTAGTAGACCGAGCCCTCATGATTGAAGGAAAGCAGCGACAAATTGAGAACCATAGCGGAAGTATGGACGAAGTATATAACTCTCGGAGCCAATGAAGCCTCGTTATACCCCTAAATCAGGAATTCAGTTTCAGCATACCCATGGAGGAGGTAATTAGCATAACCATAATGGCGCCAAGAATGGGAGCAGGGAATGGAGGAAGCAATGGACAGAACCGCACCAACCCGTCAACACCATCCAAGGTAGAACTGAGTCACATTACTTGCTTTAAGTGCCGCAAGGCGGGCACTATGCAAATGGCTTATCGAAGGCGAGAATGGAAATGGCAATGGAAGCTCACGGAAAGAAGCCAAACCCTTTCAACGAGACGGGTGAACCACATTGATGTGGAGGAGGTTGAAGATCAGCCCGATCACGTGTCGGTAAGTTTTGGGTAAGTCATTTCTGCGGTTGTTCTTTTCGATCTGGTGCATCGCATTCATATATATCAAGGGATTTGTGGATAAGTACAAATTACCGACCCAAGCCCTAGGTCACCCATGCTAGTAACCTCACCGGAGGCAAGTACATGGCTAGTAAATGGTGTGATCGATTGCCACTAAGTTGGACACTATGTTTTCCCCTCGGACCTAATAGTTCAGAATCCCAAGGATTGGATGTGATATTAGGAATGGATTGGTTATCAAAGTATGGAGGAAACATAGATTGTACCACAAAGTCAATTTGCTCACCACCACGGAAGGAAGAAGGATTAAGTATGTATCACGCACACGAGCGAGGAGAGCACAAGTTAATTGCTTATCGGGGTGAGTGCGGAAGAAGTACCAGTGGTGAAGGATTATCTGATGTATTTCGGAAGAATTGCGGGGAATGCCACGGATAGAGACATTGAGTTTTGATCGAGTGTTGCGGGAACAGGCCCGATATCAAGCGACCGTGCAGGATGCCCGCAAAGGATCTGGCGGAAATCAAGAAGCAGATTAAGGAACTATTGGATAAAGGTTTTATCGCCCAAGTTCTTCACCTTGGGGATCACCGTTTTGTTAGTAGAGAAGAAGGATGGATCTTTGAGAATGGTTGTTGATTATCGTGGATTGAATGAAGTAACAATCAAGAAAAAGTACCCACTACCTATGATAAATGATCTGTTTGATGCTTGCAAGGAGCCAAAGTGTTTTCCAAGATCGACTTGCGATCGAGGTACCATCGATTGAAGATTAGGGAGCAAGACATACAAAAGACAGCATTTACCACGAGATATGGGTACTGTATGAGTATACCGTTATGTCATTTGGATATGACTAACGGCAGCCTATTTCATGAACGATGAACAAAGTGTTTATGGAGTTTTGGATAAATTCATCGTGGTGTTCATTGATGATATTTTGATTTTCTCGAAGAATGAAGAGGAACACAAGGAACATTTGAGATTGGTTTTGGAGAAATTGAGGAACACCGGTTGTATGCCAAGTTCAGCAAATGTGAGTTTTGGCTAAAGGAAGTTGGATTTCTCGGACATGTTATATCCGGAGAAGGGATAGCAGTTGACCCACAAAAGTTGAGACCGTAACCAAATGGGAAGCACCAGCGGCAGTTGGAGAGATTCGAGTTTCCTTGGACTCGCGAGGATACTACCGAAGATTCATTGAAATTTCTCAAGGATTGCAAAGCCTATGACTGAATTGTTGAAAAAGGAAAACAAATTCATATGGAGGGACTGTGAGGCTAGTTTTCAGGAGTTGAAGAAAAGATTGGTTACCTCACGGTTTGATATTGCGGATCAGACCAAGGATTATGAAGTTTATTGCGGCGCTTCACGTCGAGGACTTGGGCCGTGCTTATGCAGGAAGGAAGAGTTGTTTAGTATGCTTCGACAACTTAAGCCCCATGAGTTGAATTATGCCACTCATGATTTGGAGTTAGCAGCCGTTGTGCATGCCTTGAAGACATGGAGACATTTTCTCATTGGAAATCATTGTGAAATATATCGGATCACAAAGTTTGAAGTACATCTTCACACGAAGGAATTGAATCTCGGACAAAGGAGATGGTTGGAACTTATCAAGGATTATGATATGAGATTGCATTATCACCCGGAAGGCTAATGTCGTGGCTGGCGCATTGAGCCGTGTAAGCCACGTCAATACCCTAATGATGGGAGGAATACCCAATGAGTTAGCGAGGACCTTGAGAACTAGGTTTGGAAATAGTTCGAGAGAGGCTATGTAGCAACATTGGAGATTCGATCGACACGATGGACAAGATCGGAGAAGCCCAAAAGGCGGATAAGGAAGTTGCCTCTATAAAGGAGAAAATGAGCAAAGGAAAAGCTAAAGGATTTTGTGAGGATGAGCCACGATACCCTATGGTTTGAAGACCCGTGTTTATGTGCCCAATGACCGGAGATCAGGAAGTTGATTTTGCAAGAAGCCCATGATTCACCTATTCGATTCACCGAGGAAATACCAAGATGTATTTGGATTTGAAGAATATTTTACGGTGGACCCGGAATGAAGAAGGATATTGCGGAGTATGTAGCAATTTGCGGCGTATGTCGAGAAAGTAAAGGAGAGCATCGAAGCCAGCGAGTTATTACAACCGTTGCCGATACCGAATGGAAGTGGGATAAACTAGGCATGGATTTCATCACAGGTTGCCAAAGACTCGTTCGAGGATATGACTCGATTTGGGTCATAATCGACCGTTTGACCAAGGTAGCTCATTTCATTCGGTCAAGACTACCTATAGCGGTGCTAAGTCGGCAAAGATATACATGACCAGAATTGTGTGCTTACGGAGTTCAAGGAGCATCGTATCGAGATAGAGGAACCCAGTTTACCTCGAAATTTTGGAACCAGTTGCACGAAACATTGGGAACCAGACTAGAATTCAGTACAGCTTTCCACCCACAGACCGATGGACAGACCGAGAGAGTCAATCAGATTTTGGAGGACATGCTGAGAGCTTGTGCACTAGATTATGGATCTAGTTGGGATGATAATTTGCCGTATGCAGAATTTTCCTACAACAACAGTTACCAAACCAGCTTAAAGATGGCACCTTCGTGGCATCTGTATGGAAGAAGGTGCAGGACACCGTTGTCATGGGGATGGCCGGAGATGGTCGGTTGTTTGGACCAGATTTGATTAAAGAATGCGAACGAAAGTTAAGTTAATACGAGACGGGCTCAAGGTAGCCAGTCCGAACGGAAAGAGCTATGCGATTCAAAGCGCCAGCGATTGAGCATGAGCTTGGAGCAGTATATCTTAAGTATCCCGCTTGAGGAGTTAAGCGTTTTGGAGTTAAAGGGAAGTTAGCACCCGTTTAGTTGGACCATATAAGATTTTTGCAATAGGAGAGATTCGTATAAGTTGGAATTGCGGAAGGACTGTCAGGAGTTCATGGCGTATTCCATGTTTCTCGATTGAAGAAATGTCACCCGAGATGGCAGAGGTACCGTTAAGAGATCTGATGCAATGGAAGCAATTCGAGTTGAAGGATGACTTGACATATGAGGAAAAACGGTTAAGATTCTCGATTTTGCCCGTGAGAGTTACAGCAAAAGTTATCAAGTTTTGCAAAGTGCGGTGGAGCCACCACTGCGAGGATGAAGCCACACGGAAAGAGAGGAAGTTTTGCTCGAGGACCACCTCACCTATTTTCTAGCCAACCCGAATCTCGGTGATTCATCTTAAAGAGGTAGGTTTGTAACATCCCAAATTTTCAATTTGGAATGTTATACATTAGTCATCATGCATATCATAATTTTCTCGCATTTTTCGATCCTAGAAAATTTCACGCAACTCAAGGACCCTCGGAGAGAGTTGGAAGTTTCATAATTTTCATATTTGGGATTTCTCAAATTTTGAAAATAGGATCATTTGGATTTATTTAAATTATCTTCATAAAGTTTTCCTATAAAAATTTTAAGAGAATCATATGACTTTCCCAACATTTAGGAAAAAGCGAAGATATTATAAATAAATCAAATTTGGCTTTGGAAGATTTATTTTGCTTAGGCAAAAAAAGAGCATTTAAAAATATATGCATGTTTGCCGTTTTAAAGTTCATTTTGTTCGACTCATTTTTAGGAGTAGGAAAATTATTTTTATTAAAATCGGAGTTCATTTGGTATTTTTTTAATTCGTTTGGTTTGGTTTTTTAAAAACGCGCGGCCAGGCCAAGGCCCAGCCGAGCCCAGCCAGCCAGTTGGCCCGGCCTGCCTGCACCCTCCCTCCCCCCTCGCCTTGCGCCAGCGTCCACCACGCCATGCCGTCGCCCCCGCCTTGAGTCCGCCTCCGACCAGCCGGCCTGCCCCTTCCCAAGCTGCCGCCACCCCCCCTCTTAAATACGGACCCCCCTCTCTCTCATCCCATGCCCGCCGCCCTCACCCAGGCAAGCCCGAGCCCCACTTGCCGCCCGAGCAGCTTGGCCGCCGGAGCGCCCGCCTCCCCCTCGCCGCCCTCGAGCCACCGCCCCTCGCCCCAGCCCGGAGCCCAGGAGCCCGCCGACCACCGGGAGTAGCCGCATGTCCCCGATCCGGTTTTCTTTAGAAAACCCGATCCGGTTTTTGAAGATGTTCGTTTTTTAAAACCCTAGATGGTTTTATTTTTTGGTTTTCTTATTTAATGAGCGTTCACGAACCGTTCGTTTCAATGAATGTTCGTTGGATTAGATTACATTATGAGCACGTCCGTTATTTAATCCGTTAAACGTTTTCTCTTAATCGGATTTAATCCGTTATTTTTCGATTCGATTCCGATCCGATTTTCAAATCTGTTTTTTTTCTGCGCTCGTTTATCGGAATCTGGTGATTCAAGCGCCAAGAGTTTCGTTACGAAACCGCCGTTCCGACTACCCTACTTACACAGAGTTTTGCTACTGTGAAATTTTGACCTAGTTTCAGATTGCTAAACCGAGTCGTTCTCTCTCGAGTTTCGACTTTCGATGCTTTATTGACTCGATTCTTTTTGCAACCAGGGTTCTTAAGTTGAACTCTTTGGTTAGATCTTTTATTCGAGATTTCCCGTGCATTAGATGAGTACTTATTGTATGCTTGTTGTTTATCTGCGTTAGATCACCGGTCGCGCTTGTGCCGAATCTCTGGGTCTCGCGGATCATCAGACAAGGCAAGTAACACTTGATCATACCTTTTCTACTACCCAGTTTTTATGCATTAGATCAAACCCTCAAACACTTGCATGGTTAGGATCTAATTAAATTGTGGAGTTGGGAAGTAGATTGAGGTAGTACCTATTACCTGTTTTACTTATGAAACCTTGGGAGTTACTTCTCGTTTGCTTATGCCATGCTATGCTAGTAGGCGTGGATTGGGTGAGTGAATATCCATGACAGATGTGAGATTGTTAATTAATGGTTTATCTAAGGTGGCAACCTAAACACACATCTGGGTGGATTGAGGCACTGGTTTCCATCGAGGACTTACCATATTTCTTGGACCGCCACCCAGGGCTCTAAGGGATCATAAGATTATTCAAGCTAGAAACTTCCGTTAATGCAGACCACAAGCCAATTATGGGCTCTGGCGTAGTTGACTAAGTTGTGCGAACTCTTACGGTGTAGGCTAGCTGATGTAGGGGATGTAGGTTGAGTGCGGTCTACCCACATGTAAGGTGCTAAGCGCTTACGAAGACTATGTCTCGGTCATCCGTTTCTCAAACACCATGTAGTCAGAGAACCAAGGAAGCGATCGAGTCTTAATGGGGAAAAGTGCATATTTCTGCGGAGTGTATAAACTAATCATGATTAGCCGTGTCCCGGTTATGGACAATTTGAGTATCTGTAATTGAATATCATGTGAATCTCAACATGTTACTTCTAAATAAAAGTTATTGGGTTTTGATGAGTACCTTTTAATTGGGATTGAGGATCTTGTCAACCATTCTCAATGTTTAACAACCACCATGATAGTTAAATAAAATTATTCCTTTGATGTGAGGGAAAAATCAGCTTTATGCAAATGTAACCGTGAGAGCCTTACCACCAGCCATATATGCATGTAGTATAGGCTTATTCCTTCATTGCTCTTATGTGTTTTATTTGCCAGCATATTCCATGTCTTGACCCGTTTTCGGGCTGCAACTTTCACGTTCTGAGACTTTGACGGACAGTAGAATGTTAGGTGCGTGGTTCTATACTCGATGATGCCGTTGGAGTTGATGGACTCGCTTATCTTCAA
>JAHIAM010006028.1:0-27646 GCA_021605205.1 Aegilops longissima
GTTGGGAGGCAACCCAATTTTTATTTTGTTCTTTGCTTTTGATCCTGTTTAGTAATAAATAATTCGTCTAGCCTATGTTTAGATGTGGTTTAAGTTTTAATTAGTGTTTGTTCCAAGTAGAATCTTTGGGAAGACTTGGGTAAAGTCTATGTGATCTTGCTGTAAAAAACAGAAACTTTTGCGCTCACGATATTAGCTGCCATTTTTTAATGGAGAGTGATATTAGGTTGATTCTTTTTGCAGATGATTAATAGACAAATTCCTCAGGTCCAAAAATTTATTTCAGAATTTTTGGAGTTCCAGAAGTATACGTTTGATACAGATTACTACAGACTGTTCTGTTTTTGACAAATTCTGTTTTCATTGTGTTGTTTGCTTATTTTGATGAATCTATGGGTAGTATCGGAGGGTATGAACCATAGAGAAGTTGGAGTACAGTAGATATTACACCAATATTAATTTAGAATGAGTTCACAACATTACCTAAGTGGTGGTTTTATTTTCTTATACTAACGGAGCTTACGAGTTTTCTGTTGAGTTTTGTGTTGTGAAGTTTTCAAGTTTTGGGTAAAGATTCGATGAACTATGGAATAAGGAGTGGCAAGAGCCTAAGCTTGGGTATTCCCAAGGAACCCCAAGGTATTATTCAAGGACAACCAAGAGCCTAAGCTTGGGGATGCCCCAGATGGCATCCCCTCGTTCGTCTTCGTTCATCGGTAACTTTACTTGGAGCTATATTTTTATTCACCACATCATATGTGTTTTGCTTGGAGCGTCACTTTATTTTGTTAGTATTTACTTGCTGTTATTTATAATAATGTTTTGCATCTCTATTTTCAATAAAAATGTCAAGGATAGCCTTTACCATTCTTATTTTGCAAGTATACATGTTGCTATTTCAAAACAGAAAGTTTACCGCTGTTGCAAAAATTCCCTAGAAAAGCCAGAATATGATAAAATGTTGAAACTTTTTGCATAATAAGATCTGATAAATTTTCTATAGTGTGGTAGAATTTCATAATGTTTGGAGTTAGGGAAGTATGATGAACCTTGCATTCTTTACAGACTGTACTGTTTTGGCAGATTGCTGTTATGTTTGCATTGTTTGCATATGTTTGCTTGTTTAATGATTCTATTTGAGGATAAGAATATTAAATATGCAGAGGCATTTAGTATGCAATGTTTAATAATAATTTTAGTGATTTGTTACATTAGAAAATGATAAGGTTTTTGCATTGCTTTATACTAACTTATCTCACGAGTTCTTGTTGAGTTTGGTGTGGATGAAGCTTTCGAGATTTAGGAAACCGTGATATGAGAGGAATTAAGGAGACACAAAAGCTCAAGCTTGGGGATGCCCAAGGCACCCCAAGATAATATTTCAAGAAGTATCAAGCATCTAAGCTTGGGGATGCTCCGGTAGGCATCCCACCTATCTTCTTCAATAATTATCGGCTAGTATTGGTTGAGCCTAAGTTTTTTCTTCTTCACATGATGAGTGCTATCCTTGAAATGTCGTTTTATTTTGTTTTGCCTGCTATTTGAATAATATAGCAAGATCTGAAATTCTTAAATGAGAGAGAGTCTTCACATAGCTACATAATTATTTAACTACTCATTGATCTTCACTTATATCTTTTTGGAGTAGTTTGTCATTTACTCGTGTGCTTCACTTATATCCTATGAGTAAATGGTTGAATGATTTGAATGTCATAAATCTGAAATTATATATGTTTCATGTGCTTATCCCATGGGGAGTAATGCCTTCACATATAAGAAGTAGAGGTGGTAATTTTTTTGAAGGTTAGCAAACATTGTATTGGTCACTTGAACAATTCATGAAAGAATATTGCAGGAAGTGAGATTTCACATATAAATATACCATCTTGGACATCTTCTATGATTGTGATCCCCATTAATTATTTTCAAACCTGAGCAAATTAGTTGAAGTTGGACATGGAAGACAACATAATGAGTTATGCTTGGGTATATTTGTATAGAAGTTATATTGTTATGGATCCTCTAACATGTGGTGCTTGCTATTTATAATCCTTTGCTAGCCAAAATATATGTACTAAGCGGGAATACTGCTTGTGCATCCAAATTCCTTGAACCAAGTTTCTTCCATGAGTGTCCACCATATCTACCTATATGCGGTGTTTACCTGCCGTTCCAAGTAAATTTGCATGTGCCAAACTCTAAACCTTCAAATAATAATCTGTTTTGTATGCCCGAATCGCTCATGTAGCGACTAGGGGCTGTCAGTATTTTCCATGCTAGGTGGGTTATTCTAACGATGAGTGGACTCCGCTCATCATTCACGAGAAAATGGATGGTAACTGGGATGCCCAGTCCTATGATCAAAAGATGAAAAACAAATTCACAAATAATTTAAACAAACTCCCCCAGGATTGTTGAAAGTTGGACGACACCCGTTGTTTCGGACAAGCCGTGGAGTGTGATTGTTGGTGGAGGGGGAGTAAACTCTTTACCTTTCTGTTTGGGAACCGCTTATAATGTATCTAGTATGGAAGATATTGGGAACTCTTGGTCGTTATGTTGACAATGAAAGCATACCTCTCAAAATTATTTTCATCTCTGTTTTTGCTTCGAGCTCTGGCACCTCTGCAATTCCGCTTCCCTCTGCAAAGGGCCTATCTTTTACTTTTATGCAAGATTCAGTAGTATTCCTGCTCATTCCAACCTACTCTTTAGTTGGCAAGCATCATGTGATGGAAGATCTAAGCATATATGGCCATTCAAATATGTTTGATCATGAATTATTATTGTTGACAATTATCTATATGATAAATAAGTTGGGAGGCGAAACATTAAGCCCCTATCTTTCTCTGTGTTTGATGAATACTATTTGTTCTAAAAATATGCTTTTAGTGGTAGCAATCATGGAAGACTATATGATAGTTGAGTATGTGGGATTTGCTAAATCGAAGCTCTTACATAGACCCTTCCTGAAAATACGATGAATTGCAATTGTTTGATGACTGATAACATAGTTTGTTTGTTTTCAAGAAAGTTTATGATCTATGCTTTAACATGTGAATAGCTTGTTACTTGATCATGAAAAGTTTTATGAGTTGAGCTGCTGTTATGACATATAATGATGCTAGAAAAGGTGATTGAAATTATCATTGATCAAACTTGTGCACCTGCAGGCATTCACACTTCATAAATTATTTCTTTTATCATTTACCTACTCGAGGACGAGCAGGAATTAAGCTTGGGGATGCTGATACGTCGCCAACGTATCTATAATTTACGAAGTATTCATGCTATTATATTATCTGTTTTGGATGTTTATGGGCTTTACTAAACACTTTTATATTATTTTTGGGACTAACCTATTAACCGGAGGCCCAGCCCAAATTGATGTTTTCTTGCCTATTTCAGTGTTCCAAAGAAAAGGAATATCAAACGGAGTCCAAACGGAATGAAACCTTCGGGAGAGTTATTTTTGGAACGAAAGCAATCCAGGAGACTTGGAGTAGACGTCAGGGAAGCTTCGAGGAAGCCACGAGGCAGGGAGGCGCGCCCTACCCCCTGGGCGCCCCACCCTCGTGGGCCCCTTGTGGCTCCCCTGGCCGACTTCTTTCGCCTATATATGTCCATATAACCTAAAAACATCGGAGAACATAATAGATCGGGAGTTCCGCCGCTGCAAGCCTCTGTAGCCACCGAAAACCAATCGGGACCCTGTTCCGGCACCCTGCCGGAGGGGGAGATCCCTCTCCGATGGCCATCTTCATCATCCCGGTGATCTCCATGACGAGGAGGGAGTAGTTCACCCTCGGGGCTGAGGGTATGTACCAGTAGCTATGTGTTTGATCTCTCTCTCTCTCTCTCTCTCTCTCTCTCTCTCGTGTTCTTGATTCAGCATGATCTTGATGTATCGCGAGCTTTGCTATTATAGTTGGAGCTTATGATGTTTCTCCCCCTCTACTCTCTTGTAATGGATTGAGTTTTCCCTTTGAAGTTATCTTATCGGATTGAGTCTTTAAGAATTTGAGAACACTTGATGTATGTCTTGCATGTGCTTATTTGTGGTGACAATGGGATATCACGTGATCTACTTGATGTATGTTTTGGTGATCAACTTGTGGGTTCCGTGACCTCGTGAACTTATGCATAGGGGTTGGCACACGTTTTCGTCTTGACTCTCCGGTAGAAACTTTGGGCCACTATTTGAAGTACTTTGTGTTGGTTTGAATAGATGAATCTGAGATTGTGTGATGCATATCGTATAATCATACCCACGGATACTTGAGGTGACATCAGGGTTGTGGTTGATTTGTGTCTTAAGGTGTTATTCTAGTACGAACTCTATGATAGATCGAACGGAAGAATAGCTTGATGTTATTTTACTACGTACTCTTGAATAGATCAATCAGAAAGGATAACTTTGAGGTGGTTTCGTACCCTACAATAATCTCTTCATTTGTTCTCCGCTATTAGTGACTTTGGAGTGACTCTTTGTTGCATGTTGAGGGATGGTTATATGATCCAATTATGTTATTATTGTTGAGAGAACTTGCACTAGTGAAAATATGAACCCTGGGCCTTGTTTCCTAGCATTGCACTACCGTTTGTGCTCAGTTTTATCATTAGTTACCTTGCTGTTTTTATATTTTCAGATTACAAAAACCTATATCTACCATCCATATTGCACTTGTATTACCATCTCTTCGCCGAACTAGTGCACCTATACAATTTACCATTGTATTGGGTGTGTTAGGGACACAAGAGACTCTTTATTATTAATTTGCAGGGTTGTTTTAGAGAGACCATCTTCAACCTACGCCTCCCACGGATTGATAAACCTTAGGTCATCCACTTGAGGGAAATTTGCTACTATCCTACAAACCTCTGCACTTGGAGGCCCAACAACGTCTACAAGAAGAAGGTTGTGTAGTAGACATCACAACACCAATAGCATAATCACTAGCATCACACATAATTTCAAAAGGCAAGTTCCAATCAGGTGGTTGAACAATGGGTAAAGAAATTAAGGCTTTCTTGAGTGTTTCAAAGGCTTCTAAACAATCATCATGAAAAACAAAAGGAACATCCTTTTGTAAAAGATTTGTAAGGGGCCTAGAAATTTTAGAAAATTCTTTGATAAATCTTCTATAGAAACCAG
Organism: Aegilops longissima; assembly: GCA_021605205.1. NCBI lineage: Eukaryota > Viridiplantae > Streptophyta > Magnoliopsida > Poales > Poaceae > Aegilops > Aegilops longissima. Next base: position 5,156 of record JAHIAM010006028.1, read on the forward strand.
CATGACCTAAGAAACTACGAATACCTTTATATCTTTAGGACATGGCATTTTCTCAATTGCATCAACCTTAGCTTTGTCCACCTCAATACCTCTTTCAGAAATTTTATGGCCCAAGACAATACCTTCATTAACCATAAAGTGGCACTTCTCCCAATTCAAGACAAGATTTTTTTGCGCACATCTGTGCAAAACTCGATCAAGATTGCTTAAACAATCATCAAAAGACTTCCCATAAACAGAAAAGTCATCCATGAAAACCTCAACAATCTTTTCACAAAAATCAGAGAATATAGCAGTCATACATCTTTGAAAGGTAGCAGGTGCATTGCATAGACCAAAAGGCATACGTCTATAAGCAGAAGTTCCAAAGGGACAAGTGAAAGTGGTCTTTTCTTGATCAGGTTGAGAAGCCGGTATTTGTGAAAAAGCAGAATATCCATCAAGGAAGCAAAAATGTGTGTGCTTAGACAATCTTTCTAGCATTTGATCAATAAAAGGCAAAGGGTAATGATCTTTTCTAGTTGCTTTGTTTAATTTTCTAAAATCAATTACCATTGTATAGCCTATAACAATTCTTTGTGGAACAAGTTCATTCTTATCATTAGGAACAACAGTGACACCTCCTTTCTTAGGGACACAATGAATAGGACTTACCGATCTACTATCAGCTATAGGATAGATTATACCTGCTTCCAGAAGTTTTAATATTTCTGTCCTTACCACTTCTTTCATCTTCGGATTTAACCGACATTGGTGATCAACGACGGGTTTAGCATCAGGTTCCATATTAATTTGTAGCGACCCAACCTCAAACGGTCAAGCCTCTGTGTTTCTATGCCATCCCTGGATCAGTATGCTGGCACACACAATACATCAATGTATATATCAAAGTGCAATCACATGTATAAATAACGTAAACTGATATATACCTCATAAGTCACAACGGAAACAATCAATCGGGTGTGGAGTCCCATCAACGCCATCGGCAGGTTGAGTGTAGACCATAACCCTGTACCATACTCTTACTCATCGGAAGAAAGTATCTGCAACATGATACGTTGCAGCCGTATAGGTCAATACATTGAATATACCGACAAGATCACAATAATGGAAAAACAGATGATAAACTATACTATATGCAGTATGGCTATGCGGCTCTGTATCTAAGTTTTGTTTGCGTAAAAGCTGATTTATTTTCCCTACATCAAAGGAATAGATGAAGTCTGTACTATGGAGTTTTCTATCATGACATGGTTCCGCCAACCGATGTCTCATAGACCAAAATCATCATAAGTTGCCCACAATTAAGTTATCAATCCGGTGTTGAGAGTTCCGAGATAGATCCAAGTCCAGAGGCTCAAGTTGTCCGTAACCGGGGACACGACTAATCGATTAGGTTTTAACCCTCTGCAGAGGTTTGTACACTTTACCCGCAATATTCGATCCCTCTCTTTACGTTCTCGCACTTCAGGGTGTTTGAGAACAAGATGACCGAAACATGGTCTTCCGAAGAGTTCCCCTGACCACTGTCCGGTGCTCATCCAATCCTACCGTAGTTCTACATCTGCTAGCACCGTCCCAGCCAGAGTCACAACTAAGGTCAACCAAGCCAGAGCCCATAGTGACCATAGTGACTTGCGGTTGCACATGTAAGCTTCCGGGCATGAAGTATTCTTCCGTCTCTTTAAGTCTGGGTGAAGCTTTCCGCAAGATGTCATGGCGCTTCTCCATGCATCCCGGCCATCCACTGGTTTCTCCAGGGTGCCCGTCAACTATCCTTCACCCAGTAGTGTGTATTGAATTCTTGTCTCGAGTCTTGAAGTCTAGAGGCCTTGAAGATGCAGTCCTTGCAGATGCCATCATGGAGTTGTCGTCATTGACGTAGAGTCCTCCTTCACGCCACTCTCGTGCACTCATACCAAACCCCGTCTACTATAGCGTAGCATTAAAATAAATAACGTCCCGGGAACAGGGTGATGGGTTCCTACCTCATGCATACTACTCAACTACAAGAATTCAATATCACTACTGGAGGGTTGTTGCAAAGATGCCACTAAATGCAATAAAACATAGGTATGAAAGCATGGTCAAAGTGAACTTGCCTGGTAAGTTGATGAAGATAATAACGCTCTCGAAAATAGCTTGTATTATTCGTCGCTCCGATGAAAATCTATATTAACATTCATAGCATTCATATAAGCAAACAATTCTAGCACTAAAAAATAACAACTAAGTCAACAAAGGAAATGCAATAACAAACTCAAATGAACTCCAAAGAAACTTCAAGTAAAACCACAAAGAAAACTACTAAGGAAAGTCTACGACTTTACTACAAACACCTAATATAGTTTTGTCCTAAGAAAAACAAATTAACAACAATTAAAACCCTAAACTAATAAGTTAACAGAAAATAAAAGTAAAGCAACTCGGTTAGCAGAAAGTATTTTTCATAAAATTTTATTTGCAAAAAGAAACAAATAAAAAGCTTTTAAGAAACACTAACTATGACCTAAACAAGTTTTCATACAAAACTAGTAAAATAATTTTTAAAATAAAAACAATTTTTTTGTTGACTAACAAAAACAAAACTAATTTTTTCAAGAGTGACAAAAGAAATAATGTAAAATTAATAAAACAGTAAAGAAAAGACTAAAACAAAACTATAACTAAAACAGTACTATTTTGCTATAAACCTAATTTTATATAAACCAAGAATAAATCACTATTTGCTACTGGATAGGCAATACAACAAAAAAAAACCGTAGCAAAAGGAATCAATCAAAAATCTATTCTAGAATTCAAACTAGAGCCAAAGCAGTGACTTGAACAAATTTCATCAAATTCAATTTCAAACTACTCAAATTCAAAATTTCAAGTCACTAACAGAAACTTCATAAAATTGTGACACAGTGCAATTGGAATCACTAAAAAACATTAAATAGGTTAAAATATACAAGAAATCTAAAACTGAAACTATTTCTGTTTTTTTAAACAGAACGAAAAAAACAAAAAAACAATCAGGCACTAGCTACGTGGCCTACTACTACTGGGCTATGAGATGGGCGATCTGTAACTAAACTACGCTCGGGCGAGACTTAACAGAAACGTGCATGCGCGTTTAATTAATAGAAAACCGACGAACCGGTTCGATCTAAACCGAACTAAAATCGTAAACTAAAACCAACCTAAACCAAAATAAAACCTATCTATTCATGGATCTAATCTAAGCTGTTGGATTAGGATCAGACGATGATGACGAGGAGTGGAGCTCACCGCGGCGGTTGCGAGGCCGGAGACGGGGAAGACGACCGCGGCAGCGTCAGGCGTCGGTGGTGGTGGCTCCCCCAGCGGTCCTTGGACTCAGGCGAAGACACCAGGGGGTGCAGAACATCGAGGGCGCCTCATGGGCAGTCGTGGTGGAGCTTGGGGTCGTCAGAACGGAGCGAGGCGAGGCAATGGCGACGGCGGTGCTCGGGTATGGTCGAGGACGGCGTTCCGAGCATCAGCGAGCTCGGGGTAGTCGCCGGGGTGGTGCAGTACATGACGTCGAAGATGATGGTGGCGGTGGCAGCGGCCAGGGAGGTCGGAGTGGAAGGGGAGGGCGGTAATGGTGCGGTGGCCGAGGCGGATTCCGGCGAGATTGGATCGGGGTGAAACGACCACGGGAGATCGTGAATTTTGCGAAAATCGGATGAGCAGGAGGTGAGGGATATTTATAGGGAGGTGGGCGTGCGCGAGGGGCAACGAATCGAGCAAATCCCGCGAGGATTTGGACTGGCAGGAACGAACTCGTGCACATGCAAGATTCGGGCGTGGCTTGAGGAAGAAGAAGACGCGGGCGGGGCGATCGGGTAGTGGGACCCAGCGGTCAGCGGCACAAGGCGAGCGAGGAGGGAGCGGTCTAGGCCTGTCAACGAGCCGAACTCGAGCGAACACAGGCGGCCTCGGCTTGAGCTTGGTAGAAGTTCGAGTCGAGCTCGAGCGAGCCCAGGTTGACATTCGAGCTACACGTTAGGCTTGAGTTTGGCTTGTTAAGACTTCGAGCCAAGCTCGAATCAAGCTTTTAACAAGCCAAACTCAAACAGTTTGTCGAGCCCGAACATACAGCTAAATATAGCAATGAAAAAAAGTAAACTGTGATCATGCATTCTTTTTGCTCTTTTTTTCTTCATGTGGTGGATCTGAGCTATTGTGTCGTTAGTGTAGCACTTGGCTACATGGACATGGACTAGTTTTGGACGTGGCAAAAGACAAGCTGCACGACCTAGATTTAGCCTATGTTCCTACAAAATGCGTATAGTTTAGCGATGCGTGCTCCATCGCATATGTTTGACCGAGCTTTGCCGAACTGTTTGAGCTCGAGCTTGAATGGCTCGCGAGCTACACGTTAGGCTTGAGTTTGGCTTGTTAAGACTTCGAGCCGAGCTCGAATCGAGCTTTTAACAAGCCGAACTCAAATAGTTTTTCGAGCCCGAACCTTTTTGACAGCCATAGAGCGGTCGACCACGGCGAAGGGGCTTCGGGCGTGTGCGTGGCTGTTGGGCCAGCCTAGCGCGTAAATGGGCCGAGGGAGAGGGAGAGCTGGGCCTGGTGCGGCTGTCTGTGGCTAGTTTTTTTTAAGTAACACACACAAGAAAAAATAAATAAAAGAAAAACAGTAAGACTTTTACATAGACATATTATATATCAAAATGTTCAGGAGAAGAAATCCTAAAAGTTGAACTATTTCTAAAGTCCAAATAAAATAAAAAAATTTAAAATAAGGCAAACGGTGCTGCTGTTGCAATAAAGCCCAATAGAAATCATTCTTAAAATACCCAAATGATTTCAAATTTATTTTCTCCAATTTTTTTCATTGAAGGGAATCATTTTACCCTTATTTCTGTATATTTTATTTTTGGAGAAAAATAATTTGAATAAAACTCAAAATAACTCCAAATTGAAAGTGGGTTTCAAAATACTTGCAAATGACTTTCAATTTGATTTCTTATTAAACTTCGAACTCATATTTCACATACTTTGAAGAAGTCATTTTATCTTCTCTCATGAAAATCATTGAGTTGCATAATGTTTATGAATTTGAAATATTTGCAAATGAAATTCAAATATTTTCAGAAACCCTTTTCATTTTAATTGGAAGAAGTCATGTCATCTTCACTCTAGGGTTTTGCATTTGAACAGAATTTGAATCCATGGAGATCGGAAGGCAAAGTGAAAAGTTTGGGAAAGTCATTTCGTTCCCTCTCATTCAACTTTCAAAAAGTTTCAAATTTCACTCACTTTCAGTCAATCAATCAAACAAACAATCATAAATATTTACTTAATATAATTCGAAAATTTAGAATTTTGGGATGTTACAAACCTACCACACTTAAAATGAATCTCGTCTTCGAGATTCGGAGAGGCTAGCAAGAAAAGGTTAGGGTTTGGAGGTCTTCCAGCAAATCCATCGACCAGAGAGGTCTGGGGTGCTACCACACTTAAAAGCAAGGCTATGGTTCTGATAAAATTCGTGTACTCCATCGTTTGGGTTGATGGTGTCGGTCTTCTCATATTCTCCGGGATAACTCCTACTCCGGGGTTCTCTCGGTAGAGGCATACCTTTTCCACAATTTCTTGTGTCCTTCCATCATGGTGAGGTTCTTTCGAGACTAGGTCTTCTTAGCTGACCGGTCGGTCGCCAATGCTAAACAACTATTGGAAGCTCATGGTGGTCAACCATTAATGGTTCTCCTGCAGAAAATGGGTCTGGGCCAAATCTCACGGTATAACCTACGATTGGCAACAACTGCCTGGTACGAGGGTTTCTTAACATGCCATTCTAAGGTTTAAACAAGGTTTGATATCGTCGTCTCCCCACGATGGGTAAGTCACACATATTTACCATTCCAAATAGCAAGAGCGAATGATACGAGTAAGTCGGTATGGTGATCAATCCATTCCGCACCCAAATCATTACCCTGTATAAGGTTTAGCGAATCTCGTATTTCTAACACTCGGGCATTCTCACAAGCATTGCAGAATTTCTCTTGTCGACGAACCAAGTTCGGATATATCCATATGTTCTGCAAGCTGAACAAAACACCTATCGTTCTTCGCAACTCTCGGATTTTTGTGACCTCCTAAGGAACGTCTGCTGATCATCAAATCGCAGTTTTCTTCCAAAATTTCTTCCCCCAGGGAGTGCTTGATCCTTATTAATTCTTGAGCCTATGGGTTATGGTCCACTTCAATACTTGCACCTGTAACAAGTGATATGACTCAGGTCCTTCGCTGCAGAAATTGGGTTGTTCTGAAGATGCCTTCGTCTTCTCTTCGTGGATTTCTCCGTAATGATCAGAGCTTCTATTTCCTGAGGGTCAAAGTTCACTTCTGCTGTCGGGAAGTCTCCGAGATACTCTTGGCTTTCCTTCATGCAATACTCTAAAAAATGTCCTTCTTCTTCACTCTAGGGTTTTGCATTTGAAAAGAATTTGAATCCATGGAGATCGGAAGGCAAAGTAAAAAGTTTGGGAAAGTCATTTCGTTCCCTCTCATTCAACTTTCAAAAGTTTCAAATTTCACTCACTTTCAGTCAATCAATCAAACAAACAATCATAAATATTTACTTAATATAACATTCCAAAATTTAGAATTTTGGGATGTTACATAATTTTATGCTGACATAGAGTGGGGCTAATGCCCTTTAAATCATCAAGAGTATATCCAATAACAGCTCGATGCTTCCTTAGAACTTTCAATAATCTTTCTTCTTCATGTTCTGAAAGGTTAGCACTAATAATAACAGGATATATCTTCTTCTCATCAAGATAAGCATATTTCAAAGTGTCTGGCAATTGTTTTAATTCAAACACAGGATCACCTTTAGGTGGAGGAGGACCTCCTAGAGTTTCAATAGGCAAATTGTTTTTAAGCAGAGGACGTTGTTCAAAGAAGATCTTATCTATTTCATTTCTTTCATGCATATGTAAATCATTTTCATGGTCTAGCAGATATTGTTCTAAAGGATAAGTAGGAGGAACAGCAATAGAAGCAAGACCAATTATTTCATCCTTACTAGGCAATTCTTTTTTATGAGGTTTTCTACTAAACTTGGAAAAATTAAACTCGTGAGACTCATCACCAAAGCTAACTCCGGCAGTTTGTTTCTCACAACCTATTTTATCATTGACGGTGTTCAAGAAAGGTCTACCAAAGATAACGGGACAAAAATAATCTTGTCGGGAACCAAGAACAAGAAAATCAGTAGGATATTTTATTTTCCCACACAAGACTTCAACATCTCTAACAATCCCAAGTGGTGTGATGGTGTCTCTAGTAGCAAGTTTAATAGTAGCATCTATTCCTTCTATTTTAGCGGGTGCTATGTCATTCATAATTTCTTGATATAAGGTAAAGGGAATAGCACTCACGCTAGCACCTATGTCACATAAACCATGATAACAGTGATCTCCTATTTTAACTGAGACAACAGGCATGCGAACAACGGGTCTATGTTTATCCTCTTTAGTAGGTTTGGCAATTCTAGTAGCTTCATTACAGAAGTAAATAACATGCCCGTCTATATTTTCTTCCAGGAGATCTTTAACCATAGCAACACTAGGTTCTACTTCCATTTGCTCATCAGGTTTAGGTGTTCTAATATAGATTTTATTGACCACAGTTGAAACTTTAGCATGTTCCTTTATCCTAACAGGGAAAGGTGGTTTCTCAATATAAGCAGTAGGAACAAGTGGATCAACATTATAAATAATAGTTTCTTCTTTAACTGGTACCAATTCTTTAATTTCTTCTTTAATAGGTTGGTGATATTTAAACCACTTCTCCTTAGGGATATCAACATGAGTGGCAAATTCAAAAAAGGAGGCTACTATCTCAGAGTCAAGTCCATATTTAGTGCTAAACTTTTGAAAAGCATCGGTATTCATAAAAGATTTAACACAAACATATTTAAGCTTAATACCTGACTCTTTACCTTCGTCGAGTTCCCAATCTTCAGAGTTGTGTTTAATTCTTTCCAAAAGATCCCACCAGAATTCAATAGTCTTCTTCATAAAAGAACCAACACAAGAAGTATCAAGCATGGATCGATCATTATGAGAAAGCCGAGCATCAAAATTCTAGATAATAATTTCTCTTGAGAGCTCATGATTGGGGCATGAATATAACATTGACTTAAGCCTCCCCCAAGCTAGAGCGATACTCTCTCCTTCACGAGGCTGAAATTATATATATATTTCCGATCACGATGAACTAGATGCATATGATATTTTTTTGGTGAAACTCCAATTTCAATCGATTCTGATTCCAAGATCCAATATCATCGCATAGCCTATACCATGCCAATGCTTTTACCTTCAAAGATAAAGGGAAACCTTCTTCATAACTTCATCCCTGGGTAAACCTGCAAGCTTAAACAATCCACAAATTTGTTCTACATATATCAAGTGCATATCAGGATGTTCGGTCCATCTCCTGCATAAGGATTAGCTAGCAGTTGTTTTATCATACCCGAAGGAATTTCATATTCAATATTTTCAGTAGGTGCAGTAGGTTGAGGGGTAACTAATTTTGGTTCCGATCGAGGCGAAGATACCCCGAACAAACCCCTCAAAGGATTGTTTTCCATAGTAACAAGTGACAATAAATTTCAGCACACTGTATAAATGTTTCCTTACCAAATTCCACTTACCAAAGACACCTCACTCCCCGGCAAAGGCGCCAGAAAATAGCCTTGATGACCCACCAGTATAGGGGATCAATTGTAGCTCTTTTTTATAAGTAAGAGTGTCGAACCCAACGAGGAGTAGATAGAAATGAAAAGTGGTTTTCAGCAAGGTAATGTCCGCAAGCGCTGAAATTGTAAGTAACAGAGTAGTTTGATAGCAAGATAATTTGTAACGAGCAAGCAATGATAGTAGTAACAAAAGTGCAGCAAGGTAGCCCAATCCTTTTGAGGCAAAGGATAGGCCAAAACGGTCTCTTATAGTAGGCAAAGCGTTCTTGAGGGTACACGGGAATTTCATCTAGTCACTTTCATCATGTTCGTTCGATTCGTGTTCGCTACTTTCATAATTTGATATGTGGGTGGATCGGTGCTTAGGTGCTATTCTTACTCGAACAAACCTCCTACTTATGATTAACCCCCTCGCAAGCGTCCGCAACTACGAGAAAAGTATTAAGAATAAATTCTAACCATAGCATTGAACTTTTGGATCCAATCGGTCCCTTACGGAATAGCACATAAACTAGGGTTTAAGCTTCTATCACTCTCGCAACCCATCATCTAATAACTACTCCACAAATTAGCTTAGGCCCAAATATGGTGAAGTGTCATGTAGTCGACATTCACATGACACCACTAAGGGAATCACAACATACATACTATCAAAATATCGAACACATATCAAGTTCACATGATTACTTGCAACATGATTTCTCTCGTGACCTCAAGAACAAAAGTAACTACTCACAAATGATAATCATGATCAAAATCAGAGGGGTATTAAACAGCATATTAGATCTTAACATAAATCTTCCACCAAATAAACCATATAGTAATCAACTACAAGATGTAATCAACACTACTAGTAACCCACAAGCACCAATCTATAGTTCCGGTACAAAGATTGAACACAAGAGATGAACTAGGGTTTGAGAGGAGATGGTGCTGTTGAGCATGTTGATGGAGATTGCCCTCCCCAAGATGGGAGAGTTGTTGGTGATGATGATGACGATGATTTCCCCCTCCGGGAGGGAAGTTCCCCCGGCGGAATCGCTCCGCTGGAGGGCAAAAGTGCTCCTGCCCAAGTTCCACCTCGAGATGGCGGCGCTCCATCCCGAAAGTACCCCCCCCTATTTTTTCTAGGTCAAAATGAATTATATACCAGATGATGGGCACCGGAGGTAGGCGAAGGGGAGCACAACCCACCAGGGCGCGCCTGGGCTCCCTGGCGCACCCAGGTGGGTTGTGCCCACCTGGTGGGCCCCCTCTGGTACTTATTGGCTCCAATATTTCTCATTTATTGCATAAAAAATCCTCGTGAAGTTTCAGCTTATTTGGAGTTGTGCAGAATAGGTGGCCTGACATAGCTTTTTCAGGTCCAGATTTCCAACTACCGGAATTCTCCCTCTTTGTGTGTACCTTGCATATTATGAGAGAATAGGCATTAGAATTACCCCAAAAAGCATTATTATGCATACAAACATCATAAATAACAGTAGGTAAACACGATGCAAAATGGACGTATCATTGTTCCAAACATCGCGAGACCCGCCTCCTCCAGCGGTGCAAGGAGTCGGCACAGGTGCAAAAGGTGTAGGACCCGCCATACCCCAATTGATCCAAGATGCCCTCCTGAATACAACCAAATTGCAGCTGTCGACTCGTCAGTGATTGTTGGTCCACTATCAGCCTAGGCGTTACTAGACACCGTCTGGTCATTATTCGTACCCGGATGATAATGTACTCGCAGCGACTCACAACCTAGCTGTCGGTGTGGAACGACACCTATGGGATCACAAGAATCCCTACTACGGTTGCCAGGGCGCAGGGTTGCGAGGAGAGCAGGGCTAGTAGACAACACAAGGATCGTTTACCCAGGTTCGGGCCGCGAGGATGCGTAAAACCCTAGTCCTGCTTTGGTGGTAGTATTTCTGAGAGTTCTCGAGCTCTTGAACTAGCTGTGGTCAGCGCGTGGTTCGAAAGAGCTGAATCCCCCTTCAGTATGCCATGGGCCTCCTTTTATAGTTGAAAGGGGCTGCCACAGTGACACACAGGAGGTGGAAAGGCGTCTGAGGCCTCGAGCTTATCGTCAGACAGGACAAGATGCATTAAATGCTTTGCTTAGGTGTCCCTTGCTTTATTGGGGACGGGGGCGAGGCCCGTCCCGTCCGTCGCTGCTCCTCCTTGCTTTGACACGCGCCCTGGCCAGCGATGCGTGCGGCGCCATGTAGGAAGGCAGACAGCTGAGGTGGCACGGTGGTGGAGCCTTCACGAAGATCTGCATGCCGCCACGCAGGCACTCGATGAGTTGGCCTGGGAGCTGCATGTTGCCACGCAGGTGCCCGCCCAGCTGGTTCGGCTAGCAGTTGTATGTTAAACAACGGTGGAAGCTTGGTTGGCGTGGACCTGGCGGTGGCCCTGCTGGTGTCCTTGGTGAGGGCCTTGCCGGGTGGCCCGGCAAGGGTCTTGCCGTGGCGTGCTGTCGTCCCCGGCAAGGGCCTTGCCGGGGGTCTGGTGGCCTTCCTTGGCAAGGATCTCGCCGAGGATCGTCGTCTTCTAATCCTCATCTGAACTTGAATATGTATTCACAAAGAGCTGCATGCCACCACAGAGGTGCCTTCCCGAGCCCTGGCCCCACTTGGATGATGGCGTTGGGGACCGTGGGCTCAAGGGTGGCTCGCTTCTGTTGGCGTGGGGCGAGCTTCCCCGACAAGGGTCTTGCCGGGGCTGCTGAAGCTGCCCCGGCAAGGGTCTTGCCGGGGGAACCTGCTTCGTCCCTCTGCTCCTTGTGGTCTTGGCCTTGGCGTTGCTTTGATTGTCTTGGGCTTCGGTCTTACCTTGGCTTACCTCTCCTGCTCTGCTTAGTGCGACCGCGGGCGCGGCTCCAACTGCCTGTGCACATGTAAAGGGGTACAAAAGTGCGCCCCTCTTTCTGTACACCGACAGGAGCCCCCGGGCCTAGGCCACACATAAGCGCGACACATTGTTGGGCCAGGCCCAAAACGGTGCGCGGGCAGGCGGGGCGGTTTTTACCGCGGTAAGACTTTTCGCGTGCGCGGCGCTTCCCACGATCCACGCACGTGGCGCGGCGTGGAGGGGTGTGCGTGACGTGGGTGGCATGCGTGGGGCGATTTCCACACGCATGCGTCACATAGCAGTAAATGGGCAGCGCGCCCTGCGGCTTCCCCATAAAAAGGGATAACCACGGGTGCACTGTTCCTTTTACCCTTCGCGCACCCCCAATCTCAGAAACCTCCGTCCGCCTTCCTCTTCTTCCCCAAGCTTCGTTCCTGGTCGCCGCCGTTGCGCTTCCGCCGCCCTTTGTCCCGCCCTCCTCCCCCAGCCGCCATGGCGCCAAAATCCACCAAGGGCAAGGGAGTGGCCAAGGACGCCGGAGCTGCGGAGCCATCGGAGAGTGCGCTGGCGGTGCAGCGGACGCAGTCCGCCGTGTTCCCCTTGACGGTCGACGTGTTCGAGCTTTGGGACTACTTCAGGACCCTATGGGGGTGAAGACGGGGGAGGATTCGGGCATCCATCCACGCGCGTCATCCCCGCCGACTGCGCCGAGGCTGCCCCAAATCGGTACCCCTTCTTTGTCAATTATTTTTTCCAGCGGGCTCTGTCCTCTTTCTCCGATTTCTTCAGCGATGTCATGCATACCTTTGGCTTCCGCCTCCTGGATTTTACTCCGAACACGGTGGAGTGCATGGCCCTTTTCGCACATCTCTGCGAGGGCTTCGCCGGAGTGCACCCCAACACGGCGCTCTTCTGCCATTACTTCTCCCCTCGGATCCAACCAGGGGGCGCCATCTCCGGTTGCATCGCCTGGGTCTCAAGATCCAAGGGAGCATACCCGGAGGGTGCCATGAAGGAGAGGTGCGAAGAATGGCGGGGCCGGTGGTGCTGGATCGAGGAGGAGGACCTGCCAGCATTCTGCGAAGTTCGCTGGGCGCCGCCGGTCCGCAAAAATGATTGGAGCGACATTAGTGCTGACGATGAGAAGCTCACGGTCGCCACCACGAGGATCCTCCGGCTCACCGAGGCCGGCCTCACCCTTGAGATGATCGGGGCGGACTCCATCCACCGCCGGATCTCTCCACTGCATATCAAGGGGAGGCCAGCCTGGCTCTTCACGAACCCCGCCGACATCATGCGGCTTCGCCCCAGCCTCGACCACAACTTCACAGTGATGGGGCACGCCCATTTCTGCCAGCGGCTCTTCCAGCTTGACGTCGGCCACGACGGCAAGGTCGAGCGGACCGGCAAGGTCGCGAGGGCCGCCGTGAAGGCCGGCGAGGTCCTCAAGGGGCCTTTGTTCAAGCTGCCGACGGGGGTGGTCCCGTTGTGCAATAACTCGCACCGGTCCAAAATCACTGCCATGATGTCGGACTGCAACGCGCATGGCCCTGACCCGAGCTGGAAGGAGCCGGAGGATGCTGAGGTGTAGCATTTCTTCGACACCCTGCATGAGGGGTACGTCAACGCCGACGCTGAGCGGCTGCTTGTCTGATACGTCTATTTTGCGTCATGCTTTTATATCGATATTTATTGCATTATGGGCTGTTATTACACGTTATGTCACAATACTTATGCCTATTCTCTCTTATTTTACAAGGTTTACATAAGGAGGAAAATCTTCGGCAGCTGGAATTACAGGCTGGAAAAGGAGCAAATATTAGAGACCTATTCGCACAACTCCAAAAGTCCTGAAACTCCACGGAATATCTTACAATAAATAATAAAAAATCCTCGCCAAAGATGAAGGCCAGGGGGCCCACACCCTATCCGCGAGGGTGGGGGGCGCGCCCCCCTCCTAGGGCACGCCCCCTACCTCATGGGCCCCCTGGTGGCTCTCCGATGCCCATCTTCTGCTATATGAGGTCTTTCGTCGAGAAAAAAATCGAAGCAACCTTTCGATTTGAAACTCGCCGCCACGAGGCTGAACCTTGGCGGAACCAATCTAGAGCTCCGACAGAGCTGTTCTGCCGGGGACACTTCCCTCCGGGAGGGGGAAATCATCACCAACGTCATCACCAACACTCCTCTCATCGGGAGAGGGCAATCTCCATCAACATCTTCACCAGCACCATCTCCTCTCAAAACCCTAGTTCATCTCTTGTATCCAATTCTTGTCTCCAAGTCCGGGATTGGTACTAGTAGGTTGCTAGTAGTGTTGATTACTCCTTGTAGTTGATGCTAGTTAGTTTATTTGGTGGAAGATCATATGTTCAGATCCTATATGCATGTTAATACCCCTCTGATTATGAACATGAATATGCTTTGTGAGTAGTTACGTTTGTTCCTGAGGACATGGGAGAAGTCTTGCTATTAGTAGTCATGTGAATTTGGTATTCGTTCGATATTTTGATGAGATGTATGTTGTCTAGCCTCTGGTGGTGTTATGTGAACACAGACTACATAACACTTCACCATTATTTGGGCCTAGAGGAAGGCATTGGGAACTAATAAGTAGATGATGGGTTGCTAGAGTGGCAGAAGCTTAAACCCTAGTTTATGCGTTGCTTCGTAAGGGGTTGATTTGGATCCATATGTTTCATGCTATGGTTAGGTTTACCTTAATACTTTTGTTGTAGTTGCGGATGCTTGCAATAGAGGTTAATCATAAGTGGGATGTTTGTTCAAGTAAGAATAGCACCCAAGCACCGGTCCACCCACATATCAAATTATCAAAGTACCGAACGCGAATCATATGAACGTGATGAAAACTAGCTTGACGATATTCCCATGTGTCCTCGTGAGCGCTTTTCCTATTATAAGAGTTTGTCCAGGCTTGTCCTTTGCTACAAAAAGGATTGGGCCACCTTGCTGCACTTTATTTACTTTTGTTACTTGTTGCTCGTTACAAATTATCCTATCACAAAACTATCTGTTACCACTTGTTTCAATGATTTGCAGATAATACCTTGCTGAAAACTGCTTATCATTTCCATACGCTCCTCGTTGGGCTCGACACTCTTACTTATCGAAAGGACTACGATAGATCCCCTATACTTGTGGGTCATCAAGACTCTTTTCTGGCGCCGTTGCCGGGGAGTGAAGCGCCTTTGGTAGGTAGAATTTGGTAAGGAAAAATTTATATAGTGAGCTGAAATTTCTGTCACTTGTTACTATGGAAAGTAATCCTCTCGAGAGGCTTGTTCGGGTATCTTCACCCGGCCGATGAGAGCAAAGAGTTGCTCCTCAACCTACTGAACCTACTGAACCTATTGAAAGTGAAACTCCTTTTGAAGTTCCTTCGAGTATGATGGAAAAACTGCTAGCTAATACTTTTGCAGGAGATGGAACCAAGCATCCTGATGAACACTTAATATCTGTGGATGAGGTTTGTGGATTATTTAAGCTTGCAGGTATACCCGATGATGTTGTTAAGAAGAAGGTCTTCCCTTTATCTTTGAAGGGAGATGCATTGACATGGTATAGGCTATGTGATG
The DNA here is from genome assembly GCA_021605205.1 of Aegilops longissima. Classification (NCBI taxonomy): domain Eukaryota; kingdom Viridiplantae; phylum Streptophyta; class Magnoliopsida; order Poales; family Poaceae; genus Aegilops; species Aegilops longissima. Next base: position 20,333 of record JAHIAM010006028.1, read on the forward strand.
ATACGAGATCATGGAACTATGTAAGTGCATCTAGTGCCCCTTAGTGATTTTGGTGTATTGAAGACTTATAGGTTAAGGGTCTATTGCGTTTATGAATGCACACAGGTCTATAAGTCTATGAGGAGTTTGATATTTACAGTGAAAGTCGACCCCTAAAAATGAAGTTCTTCAACTGAAGACTTTGGTATTCTGAAGACTTTCTGAAGACTTTGAAAGTGAAGAAATTGGTGTGACCTTGAAGACTTGGTATTCATTTGAGGAACATGAAGCGTGAAGACTTTTGTTTTCATAGTTTCCTTTTCTCTTTCTTGAGTCATAGGAAACACCGTACTGTTAAAGGGGGTCGAGGAAATACTAAGGAAAAATTTCCATGTGATGGTCAACTCAAAATCCTACACCTACCAATCCATTCGAGTGAAGCCATTGGAAATCTCATACAGTTCAGTCAATTTCTTCAGTAACAAAGACGAAGTTCTTTTGGTCGCTGAGGAATTTGTTCTGACTGAGGAGTTAGGAATTCGCCAGTGCGGATTGCCTACACAGTGAGGAACATGATAGCCCTGAGGAATTTGAACCTCAAATTTCCGACCGTTGCTGTGCTGCGCGCCAGCTGTCCCAAAATATCTTATCTACCTAACGGTCATATCATTGAAGGGCATTTATGTCTTATCATGTCGGGCTGCTCCCTAGGCTATAAATAGCCGCCCCCTACAACCACTAGCTGGTTGGCTGCTCCGAGAGAAACTGACACTTGTCATTTGAGAGCATCCCATCCTCCGAGGACTTTGAGTGAAAATCATCAAGTGAGGAAAACCCAAACCCAAACACCTACAAACCCAAAGTGATTGAGCATCACTGAAGAGATTGATTATGCGTGGATCCGACGCTTGTTACCTTTGAAGACTGTGCTTCTTCCAGACGGTTAGGCGTCATGGTCTAGAGCATCCAAGAGGAAATTGTGGATCGCCGAGTGACCGAGTTTGTGAAGGTTTAGAAGTCGCGTGAAGACTTACCACGAGTGATTGGATGAGATCTGTGTGACCTTAGTTCAAGGAGAATACGGTGATGACTTGGTGTCCAGAGCTGTGTGCTCAGGACTGGGTGTCCGGGACTGTGTGTCCTCGAGTTTAAATACTCAGCCGCTCCAACCAGACGTACAACTGAGACAGCAGTTGGAACTGGTTTACCAAATCATTGTCTTCACCAACCTTACTGGTTCTATTTCCTCAACTCTTTCATTTCCTCATTAGTGTGATAAGTGCTTCATCATATCTGTGTTTGAAGACTTTGATTGAAGACTTTCTTAATTTCCTTAGTTCAATTTCTTCAGTCTGTTTGTCTTCATCTTGTGTTATCCTGTGATTATGCTTTCTGTACTCTGTGCTTGTCTTCATTTCATCATGATGACTATGCCTGTATTCTGTTATGCTTACTTCTGAGTACTTATTCCGCTGCAAGTAGTTCTTCGCTAAGGAATTTCCTCACCGGCAAATTCCTCAGTGAAGAATTCATAAAAATCGCCTATTCACCCCCTCTAGTTGATATAACGCACTTTCAATTGGTATTAGAGCAAGGTACTCCCTTGTTCTATGTGATTTTGGTTTAACCACCTGGAGTTTTAGTTATGTCGATCGCACGTATGATCAAGGTCTCTGCTGGCTGTCCTACCTTCGATGGGACAGACTACCCCTACTGGAAGAATAAGATGCGAATGCATCTTGAGGCAATTGATAACAATCTCTGGTATGTTGTGGAAAATGGTATTCCCTCTGTCTCACCCTCACTGAATGCTACCGATGTGAAGAGATTCAAGCAACTCGATTCTCAAGCGAAGAATATCAGATGTGGCCATCTGAGCAAAGGACAATATTGAAGAGTGAGTGCTTTGGAAACTGCTAAGCTTATCTGGGATAGACTGTCCAAATTAAATGAAGGAGTCTCAACTCAGCATGACTCTTGAGTTGATGTTCTTCGCAATCTCTTCAACCGCTTCAAAAGACTCGACAATGAAAATGTTCAACAAACCTTCGACCGCCTCACTGACATCTCAAATGAGCTTCAAGCGCTTGGTGCCACTGACATCAGCGACCATGAGGTGGTGAAGAAATTGTTGAGATCGCTTGATTCCTCATTTGATACTCTGGCATTGATGATACAAGAACGTGCTGATTACAAGTCACTTGATCCCGCTGATATCCTCGAGAGGCTAAATACTCATGAATTCCAGCTTGCTGAAAAGAGAGATCTCTATGGTTCGAGCTATGGTAAATCACGTGCCCTGAAGGCCAAGGCAGTGTCTGAATCTGAATGTGAAGATTCTGGCAGCAGCCTTGGTGATCTGAAGAATTGAGCAGGAGCTAGCTTCGCTCGTGAAGAAGTTCCAAAAATTCTCAAGACGTGGCCGCTTTGGAAAATCCTCAAGGAACAGTGATTCCTCATCTAGTGACTACAAGAGAAGGCTATGCCACAAATGCAAGAAACCTGGTCACTATATACAAGATTGTCCTCAGTGGGAAAAGGAATTAAAGAAGAAGAAATACAAGGATTACAGTTATGATGACACTAAGAATAAGAAGAAATCATCAAAATCTTCATCATCAAAATCCTCGAAGTCTTCATCTCACAAGAAGAGCAGCTCCAAGAAGGCTCGGGCATTCATTGGCAAGGAAATGGACTCTGAGGCCGAATCTGAGGAACATGAGGAAGAGGAGGCATCTGAGGAGTCCGAGTCTGGTGTGGCGAGCTTGGCTCTCGCTACTGCATTCGTCAGCAAGTCTATCTTCAACTCTGAAGAAAATGACCTCACCAACAAGGCTGATGAAGATAATGATGACTACGCTCCCACCTATTGCTTCATGGCAAAGGGTGCCAAGGTAATCAAATATACCTCCTCTGAATCTAGTGAGAATGAATCTGATGAAAACCTTAAGCCCAGCTACTCTAAACTTGCTAAGATTGCTGTGAAACAACAAAGGGCTTTTGAAAAGGTTCAAAACATGCTAGAAAAAAGTGATGATATGTTGGGTGAAGAAATGGATCGCACTAAAGCCTTGACTGAGAATCTTCAGAGACTTCAGTCTAGGTTTGACAGCCTTCAAGGTCATGATAACACTCTCTTATCTGATCATGAGAAGCTTTCTTATGAATTTCTTCAAAGAAAGCAAGATCTTGAGAAGCTGAGAGTGAGTTATGAAGATCTTCAGAAGGAGCGCAATTCATTACTTGCTCAACAAATCAGCGTGGCCCAGGAAGAATTTGTTCCTCCATGCTTAAAGTGAATTGAACGTGAATCTGCTAATTCTACACCTGAATGTTCAAATGCTTCAATTGTTACAAATTCTTCACATGCCTCTGCTATCACTAATTCCTCATCTGAGGACATTGCTAGTATCACTGACAATGCAGGGCTGAAGGAATTGTACATGACAGGCATGTACAAAAGCCTCAAAGGGCATCAGACTCTTTGTGATGTGCTTAAAAAGTAGATCCTCAACAGAAACCCTAGGAAAGAGGGTATTGCCTTTGAGAGGAAAATCAATGCTGTACTGGAAGCCTGAGCAGTACCCCAAAACCTCATGGGTTGCTGCAAAGGGACCTCCAGTTGATCCATCCAATTTATCTGGCTTTACATGTGAATCTCCTCATTCTTCTGATGAGTCATTTGACTCCAACTATAAACTGTTCAAAAATCAGAATGGTGAAGTATTTGCTAGATATGTTGGCACTAACTGCAGGAACGGTTCCCCTATGAAGAAAATTTGGGTTCCCAAAAGGTGCCTTGAAAATCTTCAGGTGAATGTCCTCATGACACCACCTGCTAAGAATAGGAACCCCAGATCAAATTCTTCATATGGAGAAAATTCTTCATATGGATCCAAGTCCTCATACGGACCAAATTCCTCATATGGATCAAATTCCTCAAAAGGATCAAAGTGCTCATATGAATATCATCGTGCTAACAACTCTGTTTCGCAGGGTAGAGCTAAGGGCTATGAATATGTGCATTATTCTTCAAACAATTATGTTCATAAGTCCTCGAAGAATTTCTCTGCTTATTCATATGCTTACCCTAACCCCTCTTATGTGAAACGAAATGGTCTGGCTTCTTTGCCGCCATTCTCATATGGAGCTCGCAGAGTGATGAACTCTTTGCCACCCCTTCAGATGTGGGTGGTGAAGAAAAAGAACTAATATCTTCTACATGATCAGGTCTCTAGACGTGCTTTAACGTTTGAAGAATTTGCTGGGGGCCTGACAAAAATGCCTGATAGGACGCAGGCTAATCATGAAGAAATGAACTTTCATTTCACACGTCCTCATACTGCTATATCTGTTTTACTGCTTGATGAAATTCATCTGATGAATTTGATATCATATTCTTCACTGATGAAGTATATGAGTTCGTAAGTTGCACTAATTCATCTGCAGGATGATCAACCTAAAGCCACTGAGTGGGTCCTCGATAGTGGATGTACAAATCACATGACTGGTGACAAGAATATATTGATGGATGCTCCCTTATCACCATCGCATCTGAAGCATATCATCTTCGCTGACAAAGGCAAAAGTCAGGTATTGGGTCTAGGTAAGGTTGCGATCACAAAGGATCGACACATGGACAAAGTCATGCTTGTTGAGTCCTTAGGATACAACCTTATGTCTGTCTCAATGCTTTGTGATCTTGATATGGTTGTTGTCTTTGGCAAGTATCGGTGTGTTGTGATTATGGAAGCTGACAATTCCAAAGTCTTCGAAGGCTTTAGGAGAGGAGACTTGTATATTGTTGATTTTTCTACAGGACCGCAACCAGCCGTGTGCCTACTTGCAAAAGCTTCAGAAGGCTGGCTATGGCATCGACGACTTGGTCACACAGGCATGACGAATCTGCACATGCTTGCGAAGAAGAAGCATGTCATTGGCATTGAGAATGTCAAATTCCTCAAGGATCACTTGTGTGGAGCCTGTGAAGCTGGAAAAATGACCAAGGCCAAGCATCCAGCGAAGACTATCATGACCACTACTCGACCATTGCTTCACATGGACCTCTTTGGTCCTAATCATTACTCAGCAATCACTATAGATGCATCTATATATGGCTTTGTTATTGTTGATGATTACTCTCGTTACACATGGGTACACATTGTTACTTACAAACATGAAGTGCAGGAAGTCTTCAAACGATTTTCCTCGAGGGCTTCAACCAACTTTGGTGTGAAGATCAAGCACATCGGGAGTGACAATGGAACTGAGTTCAAGAATTCCGGTCTTGATGACTATCTTGATGAACTTGGTATTACTCATGAGTTATCTGCTCCTTATACTCCTCAGCAAAATGGCATCGTGGAGCGCAAGAACAGAACTCTTGTTGAGATGGCTTGCACTATGCTTGATGAGTACAAGACGCCTCGTCACTTCTGGATTGAGGCAATTTACACTGCGTGCCACATCATCAACAGGTATATCTTCACAAATTCTTCAAGAAGACTGCCTATGAACTCCTCAACGACAAGAAAACGAATGTGAGTTATTTCAAAGTCTTGATTGCTAAATGTTGGATTAGAGATCCTCATCACAATGCTAAATTTGCACAAAGCACATGAAGGTTTTATGCTTGGTTCGGAAAGGACTCGCACACCTACAGAGTCTTCAACAATGTTCTTCACAAGATTGTTGAAACTGTAGATGTGCGGTTTGATGAAACTAATGGCTCGCAAAGAGAGCACCTACCCTCTGTGATAGATGAACCAGCACCTGAGGATTCTATCAAGTTCAAGGCGACTGAGGATGTCATTCCTACCGAAGAATCTGCTGAAGAATCCATTCCAGAACATGAAGAACGTCGAGCTAATGCACCTGAAGACAATGCTGAAGAAAATGGTGCTGACGAAAATGCTGATCAAATTCCTCGACGACAACCAACTCATCCTCGCGTTGCAAAAGAAGTGCAAGTTGACAAGATCATCGATGCCATTGAAGCACCAGGTCCTCTCACACGCTCAAAAGCTTCACATTTATCTAACTTCTGTGGGCACTATGCTTTTGTCTCTATCACAGAGCCCACTAAGGTAGATGAAGCATTTCTGGAGCCTGAGTGGATTCAGGCCATGCAAGAAGAATTACATCAGTTCGAGCTCAACAACGTCTGGGAACTGGTCTCCTCGCAAGCATAATGTCATTGGCACAAAGTGGATCTACCGCAACAAGCAAGATGAAAATGGCCTTGTGGTGAGGAATAAGGCACGACTTGTAGCTCAAGGTTACACACAGGTTGAAGGAATTGATTTCGATGAAACTTTTGCACCTGTTGCTAGACTTGAGGCTATTCGCATATTACTTGCTTATGCTAACCATCATGATATCACTTTATATCAAATGGATGTGAAAAGTGCATTCCTCAATGGTAATCTTGAGGAAGAAGTATATGTTGCTCAACCCCCAGGCTTTGAAGATCCAAAGAATCCTGACAAAGTCTTCAAACTCAACAAGGCCCTCTATGGCCTCAAGCAGGCCCCTTGGGCGTGGTATGACACTTTGAAGGAATTCCTCATGAAGAATGGCTTCACACCCGGTTCACTCGACCCTACTCTCTTTACTAAATCTTATGATGGTGAATTATTTGTGTGCCAAATATACGTTGATGATATTATCTTTGGCTCTACTGACCAACGTTATAGTGATGAATTTGCCTATATGATGAGTGAAGAATATCAAATGTCTATGATGGGAGAGTTGAAATTCTTCTTAGGTCTTCAAATTCGTCAACAGCGCAATGGCATATTCATATCTTAGGAAAAATACCTCAAGGATGTTCTGAGGAAATTCGACATGCAAGATTGCAAAGGCGTCAAAATTCCTATGCCCACAAATGGCCATCTATGCAATCGATGAAAATGGTATTGACTTGATCACAAGGTATACCGCTCCATGATTGGTTCTTTATTGTACTTATGTGCATCTAGGCAGATATAATGCTTAGTGTTTGCATGTGTGCCCGATTTCAAGCTACACGAAGGAATCACACCATAAGGCTGCGAAGCATATTCTTGATATCTAGCTCACACACCAACACTAGGATTATGGTACCCCAAGGGCTCTGCTTTTGATCTCATTGGATATTCGACTCGACTATGCTGGTGATCGTGTGGACCGCAAGTCAACATCTGGTACTTGTCATTTCCTCGGACGATCTTTGGTCTGTTGGTCCTCGAAGAAACAGAACTGCATATCACTGTCTACTACGGAAGCTGAGTACATTGCTGCTGGTTCTTGCTGTGCTCAATTGATGTGGATGAAGCAAACTCTCAAGGATTATGG
>JAHIAM010006029.1:0-89080 GCA_021605205.1 Aegilops longissima
TTGCATCTGGAGGCTTCGGCGAGAAGAAACCTTCGGAAGGCTTTGCGGCAAGTGCTCTTCGCCAATGTGGTGACCACATATGCCTCCGTGTATCTCTGCCAGCAACTTACATCCATCTTCCCGGCAAATACACTTCAATTTCACTCCGTTGAGTCTTCTCTGTATGCAGGATGTTGTCAACAAACTGATACATACTTGACTGCCGGGCTACTTTTACCTTCTTCTTGCTCTTGGGAAGTTCTCACATGCGAAGGAAATGGGCGATTCTTTGCGCCCATGTTGGAGCTTGCGGCTCGACAACTAGGACTAAAGGCACATCTGCAGCTGCGGGAACATCAGCTTCCCGGCGAGAACCTGCGGTTCTTCGGAGCTTGATGATCCCGACAAGTTCGCGAGCAAAACTTGTTGGGGCGTCTGCTTCAGCGAAACAAACCCTAGGGCTTGTCGAGAGATTGCTCCTCGTGATATTGCTTTGATTTTGGGGACCTTCTTGGCGGCGGCCGAGGAGCTCTGCGGAAAGTAGTCACGAAACCAACTTCCTCTTCTTGCTTTGTCCTGTTGATTGTGTTACAGTTGGTTGAGTCAACTTGAGCACAAAATTCCTGGTTCCACAGGTAACAGAGTGCAGCACACTTTGACGGCCATCGGCAATATCATTACGAGCTCTTGGAACATGTTCCATTTGCAGGCCTTCAAAGTGTTCTTCTAGCTTTCTCACTTCATCAACGTGGCTTCCATCAACGAACTCGATAATCTTTGTTTACTTGGCGGACGACAAGCTGCAGAGTCACCTGACGATAAGCTTCTTGATCCCAAGGTCCACCGCAATTCTAAGGCCGGCAAGCAAACCTTCATACTCTGCGGTATTATTTGTTGCTTGTTCCTTGGGAAAGTGCATCTGGACTATGTACTTGAGGTGCTCTCCGGTGGGTGCGATAAGCAACGCGCCCGGCACCGGCGCGCTTGCGTGAGAAGGCACCATCAAAGTACATCAGCCACTCTTTACTTACTTCCTTGATGGGGATGCTCGTCTCTGGGATTTCTTCATCTTGCGTTGGCGTCCATTCTGCTATAAACTCTGCCAATGCTCTGCTTTGGATAGTTGAAGTGCTTTCAAACTTAAGGCCAAAGCTTGGCGGTTCGATGCCCACTCAACAATCCTGCTTGTTGCTTGGATTTTGCAATATCCTCTTCAGTGAAGCGGTGACAGCTGTAATCTCATGTGCTTGGAAGTAATGGCGCAGCTTTCTCGAAGGCCATGAGGAAAAGCAACCACTGCGGAATACCTTGACCTAGCCCCTGTAGAAGGGGCGACAAAATGAACCAGGCGCTGCACCATCCTTTTACGTATCTTGTCGCAATCCTCTTGAGATCCGTCCTTATCGGGACGAGCTTGTGTGAAGCCCACCTTGTCGCTGGATGCATCTGCCTCGGTTGCCCGGCCCATCATCTGCTTCCCTCTCCGCTACTAACGCAGCACTAACCACTTGATTGGTTGCTGCTATGTACAACAACAACTTCTCTTGTGGCCTAGGTGCGACAAGTATTGGAGTGGAGACAGGTACCTCTTTAAGTCTGTGGCGCAGCCTCACCCGGGGAGTCCATTTCATTGGACCTGCCTTTTTCAAAATTTTGAAAAATGGCGGGGCATGCTCAATGACTTAGAGATAAACCTGCTTGAGCAGCCACATAACCGGCAAGCCTTGACATCCTTGGCGCTTTGGTGCTTCAATCTGCTCAATGGCCTTGATCTTGTCGGGATTGGCTTCAATTTCCCTCTGAGACACGAAGAACCGAGAAGCTTGCGGAGGGAACTCCAAACACGCACTTCTCGTGGTTGAGCTTGAGGTTGATCTTGCGTAGATTTGCAAGGTCTCATCTAAGTCTTGAACCGAGTTGCTTTGTCCTTGCTCTTGACCACTATGTCATCCATGTAGCTTCTACATTTACGTGTATTTGTGGCTCAAAGGCATCATGGACTACTCTATAAGCGTTGAACCAGCATTCTTCAAACCGAAGGCATCCTTATAAGCATTATGTGCCACATGGTGTAATGAATGCGGTTTTCTCTTCATCTTCCTCTGCCATGAAAATCGATGATATCCTGAATATGCATCAAGAAATGAAAGCAAATCACATCCAGTGTGGAGTCAACAATCTGGTCTATCTGGCAAGGAAATGGGTCTTTGGGACAAGCTTTATTAACATCTGTGAAGTCAATACAAAGTCTCCATTTCCCATTAGCCTTCGTACAACTACGGATTGGCTAACCACATGGGATGGAGCACTCCTCGACAAGGCCTGCTGCTTCCAACTTCTTGATCTCTTACGCTATAAACTCTTGGCGTTCCTCCTGTTTCCTAACTTTTTTGCTTGCAGCGGGCGGCGTGAGGACAGACAGCTAGGTGGTGCTCAATTACTTTCACAGGAACACGGGGATGTCGGATGGTTGCCATGCAAACACGCCGACATTACCATGCGAGAGCTGCGAGCTCGCCTTCCTATTTAGGGTCAAGCGTGGCGATGGTGAAGGTACCACGATGCCGTCCTCCTGGCGGGCACCTTCTTGGTCTTGGCGGACCACCATCATCTTCTTGCACTTGCGGTGGAGCTCGATGGTGCGTCCTCGGCGGTGGCGCAGCACTCCGAAGAGATGCGCTTGCGGAGTGGGCATCGAGCTCTTGCCGGACTTGGTCTTCTTCTTCCCCTCGGGAGCTTCAACGGCAAGTGGTTTGCCATCTGTCGCAACTGCTGCATCCCGGTAAATCTTGTCGGCGCAGATAAGCGCATCCTTTTTGTCGACATGAACAGAAATGGCGCTTATCGGGCGGGCATCTTGAAAGGTTGTAGGCGTAGTGAGGCTGCCATGAACTTGGCAAGTCTTTGGGCGGCCAAGTATTCCATTGTAGGGCAATGGGAAATCAACAACGTCGAATGTGACCCTCTCGATCCTGAAATTTAACTCAGCTGCCAAATGTTACCGGCAATGTGATCTTCCCTTTGGCTTGCTCCTTCTGGGTTGATTCCTTGGAAAGTGCCGGTTTCTTGAGCTCATTGTCGAGGATCTGAAGCTTACGGAGCCTGCGAGAGGAGATCAGATTCAGGCGGCCCGCCGTCAACCAACATTTAGTGACCTTGAGGTTGCGGATAGTTGGTGAGACCAACATCGGCAAGCACCCGACCCGCGATTATGCGATCAGGGTGGTCCTCAATATCAAAAATGATGGGCGTCTGGACCACTTTAAAGGTCTCGTGACTCCACGGATGGTTCTGCCGCATTGACCTCTCGCATCCATTGCTTGAGTTGGCGGTGTGAGGTATGCTGAGAAGCACCACCGTCAACGCGAAGAACTTCATTTGCCTTACGAAACTCCGCTCATCAGCTTCATCGTCTTCCATGTCTTCATCATCATCTTCTTCTTCTTCGTCCTTGTCGCGGCGCGGAGAGTCATCTCCTTGCCGCTGCTTGGCCTTGCATGGCGTCCTCCCGGCGGGTCTCTTCTTACTAGCTGCACTGCACCTTCTGAGCCTTCTCCTTGTCTACTTGATCGTATTCAGCCCTCTGTAGCTCAACAAGCTGCTCGACTTTCTTCTGACTCTGGAGATCGTGGTCCTTAGTGCGGTGAATCTTCTGATCTTGTTTGTTGGGCTAGCCGGGCTTGTCGGCGGCATGCCGACTTGGCGGTCGGTGTCGGTGACAACCTCCTTGCGGAGCCACCAGCCTTGGCTTTGTTGGCGGCACCATCCTTGCCGGACTGCTCGACAACTAGTACTTCTTGGCTCTTCTTCTTTACATTGTTCCGCGCTTGGCTCTTCCTTGCAGGCGGTCTCCTCCTTGTCAGATTCTGCTCCTACATTCTCTCTGTAAGTCTTCTTCCCTCCTCGGTAGCGTGCACACTTATTCGGCCAAAGGCGTACAGCTCCTTGGCGTCCTTGACTTTGCATCGCCATCTCCTCCCTCATCCTGCGGTTCCATGCGTTACGATGAAAGCGCTGATCACCCGCGGCGGGGTGGGCGTCACGGGATGTTGTAGTGCACATGGCTGAATCTACGGATAAACTTCGCGAGGACTCTCCTTCCTTACGGGCAAGCGGTGAAGGTCACTCTCTTGGCCATGAGGCTTGTGGCCGCCTGTGAAAGCGCCGACAAGCTGATGGTGCAAATCTGCCAAGAAGATATGGAATTGTCCGGCAAGTGCATGAGCCAAGATCGGCGTTTGGCTTGAGCACGGAGGAAGTAGTTGGCGAGATCTTGTCGTCTCGTCCCCGCAGCCTGCACAGCGATGGTGTAGATCTTTGAGAACTCCGATGGGTGTGTCCTGCCATCATACTTCTACGGCACATCCGGCGAAGTTTTTCTTGTCGGGCCACTGGACTTACCGCAGCTCACGGGTGAGCGGGGCAACATACAGCGTCTGACAAGTCGCTGGTTCCCTGGCGCATGCATATCAACAGCGGGCGGCGCATTGGTCGGATCGGCCGCGCTTCTCTTGGCGCTCGTCACGAGTTGGGCGTCTTCTTCTTGCCGTTCTCGAAGAACTTGGCGCTGATCGCGGCAGCTCGCGGATCGGCGGCAATGGAGTAGGTCGCTGTCGAGGTGGATCCGGCAGTCGGCGATCTTAACCCGGGAAGGGAGTGCGGTGGCTGCACCCCGGTCTCGTCACCACCGGCTCATGCCTTGTCGCCTTGCAGCGGCTGCGAGGTGCTTAGTTGCGAAATGCGCCGTTAGCAAAGCCGATGAGGCTCTGGATGGTGGCCCTCCATTCGTCGACCTTAGTCGGCCGTTGGAGGTAGTCTAAATGGTGAGCTCTTGCCAAGGCTTCGGCTGGAGTGGTGGGTGGCAATGGCGTGCGGAGAAAGAAGCGGGATGTGCTCGGACTCCTAACCAAGTTAGGAGGAGCAGCATCCGCTCAGCGACCGTACCCCACTCGTTCCGGCATCTTTGGCGTGCATCACGGGTCTCGAGGCCTCGGGACCCTCGGCAGCCTTGATCTATCGAGCGTATGGTGCTGCGAGCACCATGGCGCTATCTTTCAGCGCCTCTTGAGAAGGGCAGTGCGGATTCAGACGCCCGAGGCTTGTGCCGCCTTGTCCTTGGACCTGGCGGCGTCGTGGAACTCTCGGCGGCGCCGCTCCTCGCCAGCGTCTTCCCCACCACTCGTCGGCTCCGGTGGTGGTGGGTTTAACAGCAGACGGCTCTGCCGCCGTCGAAGATTTCTTCTTCGGTGGCATGTTGGCGAATGATGATGGAGTTGCTCGGCGTGAGCGCGGATCGGGTTCACACAGCCTCGGCGCCCCTACAGCGCGCCAAAGATGTCGGGGAAGCTGATCGTGTCCCACGAACACCTATGGGGCGTGGGTCCTTGTGGTTTGGAGGCGGAGAATGCACAAAGCGGATCGAGCGATGCACATGAGCAAATTACCCAACCGGAGCTCTCGGGAGATAACCTCCTCTTGCTGCTTGGTGGATTATATTGTGTTCTTGCTAGGGAGCAATGGGGCTACAAAACCTAGCCTATATGAGATCTCGAGTGAGTAGGATGAACTGAACCCGAAGCTGAACCGAACCCTTTCTATGTTGCACTTGGGCCTCCTTTTATAGGCACAAGGGGTCACCACAATTGGCAAGTAGATAAGGGTAGAATAGTAAAAGCAGAGGTTGGTACACGCTTTATCTGATTATCTGATGATCTATACCTAACTCGGCGGACAAGGGACAAGAGTCATAAATGCCCGTCTCGATCGCTGAGCGATTATGCGAGGACCGTCAAGTCGCCTCCGTTTGCCACGATGGTAGCTTGTCGGCGCCAGCTGCTCGCTGCTCCCGCTGGCTGCACAGCCTATCGACCGCGTCCCTGGGAAAGCCCGCGGCGACACGTTGGCGGATGAGTGGGCGGAGATGAAGAGAGGTTGCCTGCCACGGCAAAGCGCCTTGCCTGGCGGGAACCCTGCCGTGCTTGGGAGCTCGGCGCTCACCAAGCCTTCGGCAAGCTCCTCTTCTTGGGGCCTTATTCTTCGTGCCTTGAGTGGTCTTCCCGGCAAGCTCCTCTTGCGGGGCCTTGATACTTTGTTCTTGAATGGCTCCAAAGGAGCAGTGGAGGATCTTGGTGGTCACCAGGCCAGCCCTGCTGCGAGGTCTTTGCAACTGCCCGTGCGAGTTCGGGTACTAAGGGTACCCCTACTTTGGCTCACCGACAATAAATGTTAGAGGTTGCAGCAAATATATTGTACCTGCGGGACTTTCAGCCAAGTTTAGAGGCAAGCATGTGGGGCGGTGCTATGATGTGTCGCGTCAACTCGTAGAGCGAGGAGAAGCTTGATTTTACTACCGCCTTATCCCTACGCCCATGCGGCGATTTGCTCATAAGCGAGGATAGGCTTTTGCTTAGTAGTAGTACTTCCACAACAAGCTATCCGTCCCGCTTCGATGTGGGCGGACATGCGGTGATGGATTCGACCTGTAGAAAGCGATAGTAGTAACATCATTGTTCGTCTTCTCGAAGAGGTGAAAAAAGCGCAAACCAAGCGTTGCGATTCACGAACATTGGACACGCATATAGCCGAGCTCTTGCATGAGACAAAATTGCTATGTGAGCCCACTATTGTACTAAATGCGTACAACTACTTGCTAGTATAGCCACATAAACCAAAAAGGAGTATTTGCCCTTCTAGAGATTTCAACAAGTGACTAGACTACACGAGGCACAGTACATATGGAGCAAAATGGTGAATCTGCACCGTAAATAAATCGTACTAGTTCTACGTTGTCCTCTCCGAGGTGCACAATATTGAGTATCTTGACTAGTCTCTTTTGACCGCATTCGTTTTTTGACCGTCTGAGGCAAGCACTCATATACCGCGCATACACTCACCCCTATGAGCGCACACACATGCGGCACTATCATCTTGAAATTCTGAAGTCACCATAGGCACCTCGTCGTCGGCGGGTCCATAGGTGCTTGAATGCCAAGGAGGAAGAGGGTAGCGGTTCGAGGCGTTGAGCAGTCGATGATGCATCCTCAATTACATGTAGAATTAATTGGAGAAGCGAGACTAGAGCCGGCCACGATGTGATACAGCGAGTTTGGACTCTCATATAATAAAAGCGCCCCACTCCAATCCATCTACTCCCAAGTCTACTGCAACACTGCTCACTCCAATCCAAGACCAAGTGACGAAGCCACAAGCACCTATGGGCGATGGGCCTTGGCGGCGATCGGCTGTGCCAAATCATCAAGGAGCGGCATGTGGCCTGCGCACAGCATAGCGTTTCGAACAGTCTTTGGCGACCGCGCGTGCATCGTAGCCCTCGCCCGGCCCGCCGCCTCGCATGGACAACATGATGGTCAACTCCATCCACAAGTTCACCGCCGTCAAAAGCCGCGGATGACCTTGCCGTCTTGCTCCGGCCCGTGCACCGGGCTCCTCATTGCCTACCACCCTCATCGGCCTACATGGTGGCGAACTCTTTCAAGCCCTGGTGGCCCCTACAGTCTTGGAGGTCATGACGAAGAATGTTCACCTCGAGGCGCTTGCCGCGCAGCACCTCGCCATGCAAGAAACCGTCGACCTGCACATCCCGTCTCTGAGAAATCGTCTACATAGGCCACTACAAAGGCAAGCGAGGACGAGAAAGGCGTTGGCCTTCTTCCAGTGGCTGGAATCTTTGGGCGCCATTGTTGAAAGCTGCGTCGACCTGGCCCACAAAGCCGCTGCTACTTAGGCGTCGTTCGATTGGGCGGCATACTGAGTCGAGGAGGTGGGCGTCCTCGATGGATGCATCTCTTCTTCTTGCCTCCTGTAACCAGCCTTTGCATCGCCTCGTGGCCTTAATGTTTTATTAGTATAATACTCCCTCCGTTCCCAAATATAAGTCTTTCTAAAGATTCCAGCAAGTGACTACTACATACGGACAAAATGAGTGAATCTACACTCTAAACTATGTCTTCATACATCATATGCTATATTCCATTTGAAGTAGTATCTAAAAGGCTTATATTTATGAGCGGAGTGAGTATATATCATTTTATTCGATTAATAGCGTTTTCCTTTGTGAGGTGGGCATGATTGAGCAAACCCACCCCACCCACGAGGCGTCGGCGAGTTTAGAATTAGAAGAGAAAGCGAGGGAGGAGAGCTAGCTGTAGCACGAGGGCTGTTGTCGAGATGGGACTCGTGTTTATAGAATAGGACTCTTGAGCACTCGTGCCTCTTTTTTAGGGAAAATTAGTCGTATGTCTAGTACCACTAGTTGAGTGCGTGCAACCTATAGCTGTCATCACTTTAGGTCTACTTTTGAACCACGGCTCGCTTCACGATTACATATTTTTCACGCATTTATCCTCCTATATGTACTCTAGGCTATTTCCACGTGCTCCCATTCGCCGACATGTGGGACATAGAGCATCTGGGTAAGTAGTGCATGCCGACTCGGAGCATATCGAGTACTTTACAATTCAGACCTCACGAATTACATACAAACCCCCACAGAAGAATAAATAAATCAATGAATTACTACATGAAACGGATTATTTTCATGGAAGCGAACACGTTCATTAAATTTTGGACATAACACGTTTATAAAAATGGCCGGACCTAAACCAGTCTAAGGGCCTCTTTGATTTTCCCGAAAAAAAGGGCCTCTTTGATTCATGAGGATCTGAAAACACAAGAATGGGGAAAGTATGATGGCGATGAACCGAGGCGAGGAGAACTCTAACTCGGTTAGAGGTTAGAGTTAGATTCTAACCTGAACTAACTCTAAACCAAAGAGGTGTATGGATGGCAGGGTTAGATTGACAATAAATGATCTATCTCAATCATTTGACTACTTTGGACCCTATTTTAGTTAGACTAAAATAAGTCCCTTGGATCCAAGCACCCTCTTGGTGTGGCGGCTCTTACGTGGCCTCCTCCGCTCACAATTGACATAAGCAGACCATCTATACAATCAAGCATGCAAAACATGATAATTTTACTTTGTCCATACAAATGAGATATCCCACTTAAACATACAAGTCGTCAATCAAGCTTCACAAAATAAAAAACACTTCATGAAACAAAGAATGAGCTAACTCATCACGGAAGTTGTTCACGATAGGGAGGGGCCGGAGCCCCTCACGCACCGAGGAGGAGCCGCCATCGTTGCTCTGGAGGAAGG
Organism: Aegilops longissima; assembly: GCA_021605205.1. Lineage (NCBI taxonomy): Eukaryota > Viridiplantae > Streptophyta > Magnoliopsida > Poales > Poaceae > Aegilops > Aegilops longissima. Next base: position 9,161 of record JAHIAM010006029.1, read on the forward strand.
CTCTGTAGAGCCCAAGCCAGGAACCCCTCAAGCGTCGGCCCTTGTGAGTTGAGGTCGACACCGGCATGGGTAGCAGGGCCGCTTGCAGCTTGTTGGGAACTTAATCTTTGGGCCTCTATAAATAATGCAAGCACTGTAACTAAAATACCTAGAAAGATGAACTGAATCTTTGGGCCTCTAGAAATAATGCAAGCTGGCCCTGAAATACCTAGAAAGGTGAAGCTGAATCTTTGGGCCTCTAGAAATAATGCAAGCCTGAAACTTAAATACCTAGAAAGGTGAACTGAATCTTTGGGCCTCTAGAAATAATGCAAGCACGAAACTCAAATACCTAGAAAGGTGAACTAAATCTTTGGGCCTCTAGAAACAATGCAAGCCTGAAATTGAAATACCAAGAAAGGTGAAGCCTGAATCTTTGGGCCTCTACAAATAATGCAAGCTGAAATTGAAATACCTAGAAAGGTGACCTGAATCTTTGGGCCTCTAGAAAGATTTATTACCTCCTCAAGCAGCATCAAACAATTCCATCGTGCACCACAAATCTATAGCAAGTTTGATCAAGATCTACTTTTCCAAATCAGAATTAGCGCTAGAAAGCAAGATCAATGATATGGCTGTGAGGCAGAGAAGGAATGAACAAACTCACCCCTCTCGACCTCCACAGTAGATCTTGCCGCCGCCCGTGCAGCAGAGGAGAAAAACGACTCGTGAAGGGGAGGAGGCGACCCGAAGGTCGGAGGAAGGCGGCGGAGTGGGGCGGCGGAGGCGAAGGAGAGGCGGCGGAGGAGGAGGGAGGCGGCCCTTGGGCGTGAGGCGGCCTATGGGGAGAGAGAGGAGTCGTGCGAGAGGGGGGCGATCAGTGCGGAGCGGTGAGATTTTTAGGGGAGCAATCTGGTGCGGGCGGTGAGATTTTTTGTTCTCTTTTAGTGGGCCGGGATAACTAACAATTAGAACCTCTCCACGGGCTAGTTTCTTTAGCTGGGTTAGAGCAAACTAGCTCAAACTAACCCCTCTTGTTTCGATAATTTGAGGCTATTTCAACCCAAACTAGCTCTAACTCGAGGATCCAAACAAGAGAGTGTTACTATACATGCTACAGTGTGGACCGTAGCACATTGTTTTTATGGCCATATCACCACATTATTGTTTTCTCTGCTTTGGTTCCTTTGGGCTACCGTGGTTTGCACGGCTAGTTCAACTGGGCTGCCGTGGTTCGCACTCCTCCAACTTGAGTAGTACTCCTCTGTTCCTAAATATAAGTCTTCATAGATATTTCACTTTGTGGACCACATACGGATGTATATAGATGCATTTTATGTGTAGATTCACTCATTTTCTCCGTATGTGGTCCATAGTGAAATCTCTCCAAAGACTTATATTTAGGAAACGGAGAAGATAATATAGTACTAGTATATACGCATCATTCTTTGCTTCTTCTTACTACTCCGACATGTGGGAGAGCCAGCATCCGAATTCGGCGTGTCATGCACCAGATTAGGCGTGGAGCGGAAGGGGCATCACCCGGTCGGGCGCCAATAATTCATGACTATAGTGAGTGGTCATATCACAAGTCTTTCCAGCGATGTAGCGTCGTCAAATCGCACAGCCCACTCACTCACCCTCCTCGCCTCTCTGTCAAACCGCCTACCGAAAAGCGCCATACGTACTACCGGGAAAAGCCCGCCCTCAACTTTTAACTACGAAAATAGTTCGAGCTTGTTCATTCTATATAAATCAGTACTTACTTGTATGTTTATTCACTATAATAGTAAGTAGGAGTAAGTAGAGTAGTCACCTTAAATAGAGACTTTCTTTTCTTTAATGCCACGTACACAAATTGAAGCGCTTGTTGTGGAGAGAAAAAGATAATCACTCCACTATATATGGGCCTTGAGGGCACTGGCGCTTGCTTTACTAGGGTTGATCTCTTCATTCTCTCATCCTCTCGAGATATAAACAAGACAGCGGTAGCGACATTTTCTCTCTGCTCACCGCTGGTCACAGATCTGGCGGATCCCTTGGCCGATGTGTGTAGAAGGACTAAAAGGTGCATCGTTCACGCGGTCATCGCCCCGAGGGAGAAACCCACAGCTCTTTGGAGGGCCGATCCTCTGCCGTGCCATTCTCTCCGACCACGGCGCATGGCTCGGGAGGTCCTCGACCCTTCTTCCTCCCTGCCGTATTGTCATGAGATCCGACCTGCCGCCGCCGACATCCGGCGACCCTCGGTATAAGTTCTTGGCGGCCTTGCTCTCTGCCCTAGCTCCCCACGTGTACGCATGTGCATCTTTTCTACTCCATCAGCTCTTCCAAAGCCACCTAAATTTTTAGTATTATTAGAGGTAAAGCTACTTCATGCATTGAATCTAGGGCTTTGTTCAAACAACGAAGAAAGGGGAAAGTTGTAGCATGAATCTAGGACTTGATTCAAAGAGGAAATAATATGGTGAAAGTAGTAGAGACCGGATACCCAAGCGGTCTCTTGGTTGAAAAAGGAAATAATGGGAAAATGCGGTACAAACTGGATAAGGAACAGATCTATTATTGGTTGAAAAAAGGATAGAAAGTGGCGGCGGTGGACAAGTCAGCAGTATGCCGAGGATTAGATTTTACTGCCATCACATAGTAAAATTCTCGAGTTAGATTTGCTGCCCTCACATAGTACAAGGTCTCGGGATTAGATTTGCTTCCCTCACATAGTAAAGGTCTCGGGATAAGATTTGCTGCCCTCACATAGTAAAGGCCTCGGGATTAGATTTGCTGCCCTCACATAGTAAAGGCCTCGAGTTAGATTTGCTGCCCTCACATAGTAAAAGGTCTCCAGGATTAGGTTTGCTTCCCTCACATAGCATGAACAAATTCGGCATCACCACTTTATGCCTCCTTGTAGGTACATCGTCTTTGATCGTCCTTTGTCGCATGTCCTTATACCAACCTTTTCTTTGTAAGGGTGCATGTAAAATGAAGCGATCACCTGCTGTTATTGTTAATCTAATGCCTCTAGTGATAAGATGCAACTAAAGCGTGTTACAAATGGCACTCTGCTGTTTTCCCGATGTATGATACGTAAGTTGCTCCTTTACGCTCTTTGAGTGTCTGGTGTCCCCACGGTCCCATACCCTTAAACCAACTATTTAGCTCTTGTTGATTCTTTATGCAGTAAACAAGCAATGCCACCATTAAAGTAATCCCATATCGAGGAATCTCATTGTTGATTGTAATGTACGGTAACATGAAGCATTCTTGGCGTTTAAAATTTCTCTGTCCTTGCGTGATTGCCATGAACATAATTAAGATGCTTCTTTTCATTTTGTATATGCTTCGTATATTCTTATTGACCAGCAACTATTTACTTTCTATCATTTTGTGTAGATAGGGATATCCATTTCACCTTGTTGCTATTGTGACCTTTTGGTGAACTGCACAAAACACTTTTTGGAATGAGTGTCTTGTGCGGTTCAACTAAAATGTCACGTGGGCAACATCTCTCAATTTTGGTGGGCTGCACAAAATGGTTAAACTAAAGTGAAACCATGCTCTCTGTCTCCTTGTTTGTGCTATGCAAACATGTTTGTGCAAGCAGGAATACTCTACTACGAGATGTTGTGGCAGTCGAAAGCAGCATCTCCCAATTTTGGTGGAACTGCACAAAATGGTTCAACTAAAGCGAAATCATGCTCTCCTGTCTCCTTGTTTGTGCTATGCAAACATCTTTGTGCAAACAGGAATACTCTACTATAGATGTTGTGACGGTCAAGAGCATTACGCCAAGTTCTTCGATTGTATGACATGGCTAGCCAAGATGGATTTAATCGATATTCACTTTATCAAAAGGCTCTAATGGGTTGGTTACGAATCTTGCAAGCTGGGAATCGATGAGATGTGTAGGCATCTTTGTTGTACTTATTATTTGAATCTTATTTGTTGGTTACGAATCTTGCAAGCTAGGAATCAATGAGGCGTGTAGGCATCTTTGTTGTACTTATTATTTGGATCTTATTTGTTGGTTACGAATCTTGCAAGCTGGGAATCAATAAGATGTGTAGGCATCTTTGTTGTACTTATTATTTGGATCTTATTTGTTGGTTACGAATCTTGCAAGGTGGGAAACACGGCATGATGATGCGAGAGGACAACAACCATAACAAACAATTCAAACTTGGTAGTATTATCTTTGTGAAAGTCGACAAATGTGCTGATCGTAATGCGTCACGAGAATAATAATTCTAATTGTTGTGCATGTTGATCCGTGGCAGCGATAGAACAAGCCAATTCATTGCTTGTTTTAAGTATAAATTTCTATTAAAGCTAATTAAATTTAAATAAAGTGACCACTAACTCCTGTTATTAAAGTACCAATCTGAGACCGCTCGTGAACCGGCGTGTGGCGGAGTAGGTTTCTTAATGGAGGCTTTTGAATGCGCCGAGGTGCATCTTACTGCGAGGCGTGCAGCGGACAAGGGAGGGTAATGCTGTTGTCGCTGTACACACTCGACTTCTTGTTGAATCCGGTTCCCCAAGAGCTGAAAAAGCGAGCTGCTGCCGCGCCTACACACTCGTTCACTCGTAGAGACTCCAATGGCGATCCGATGGGTGAGCCTGCTGTATATGGACTTCAGCAAGGAGTTAGTTCACCGTTCAGTCCTATGGCTGCACCAAGTTGAATGTGATGTACACCAACGATACGGACTCGGTGAAGCTCTGCCTCGCCTCGGTCCTATGGCTGCACCAGGTTCTAGAGCATTCGCCCATTTCATTGGCAGCGCCATTGCACCTTCGCTTCTGATGGAGAGAAGGAAGAGCAGCGACGATTCGGCCATCTGGTGCAACAAGCATCGACATCCGAAGCAATACAACATCATCGACAGCAGGCGGAGAAGGACTCCGTGGTTGACCTCGTTGAGACCATCATCGACCCACGATACGCCAACATGAAAGAAGGCGACACTGAACACGTGGGAGGTACCTCGAATCTAGCCTACATAACCTCTGCGGCCAGGGCGTATCGCGTACTCACGACATATGCGAGGCAGATCTTGGACATGAGGCGTGTGCGCTTCTGTAACCGCGAGTACACGGACAGCCGCAGCGTCATGATCAAGCATGCGGGAAGGTCTAGATGTTGTACTTTATCTGTTTATAAGCACCTTTATCATCGAGTGTTTCATGCATTAGCCTATGTGTAAGTAATTATCTGTTTTATCCGAAATATTTCTTTTAAGAACCCATTAACCTGATTGCTTTTCTTGGCTGTTTGCTAATGTATGTAAACTAGTTCACTTGTCAGTAAAAAACTAGTTCACTTTCGGCTGCCGTGCTTTGAATCTCCTTCCTCTCAACACATTCCTCTCCTCGGGTGGACCCAGCAGGTCTCTGAATTTTCTCCACTTTCTTTTTCGATGTAAACTGAGTTTTTCTCGATACTTTCCCTAGAACCAACTCAAGCTGTCCCGTCTAGCATAAAACATAATAATACCCTCGTACTATTAACTCATCAAATTGAAATGATATTTTATTTAAGTAAGTTGAAAGTTTTAAATAATAATAATAATAATAATAATTGTTTATATATAACTTGCCAAGTTAACTCCTAGTGATTGCGTACATAAGCTTGCAAAGATTTTCTTGGCGTGCAATCATGTGTTTATATTTTATAACATTTCTCCGTCTAGCCCAACATGATATTTCCACCCAGCCCAGCAAGTCTGCGGTTTGAGAAAAATGCAAATGGGATTTAAGCGGGCTGCATAGATGCTACATCATTGTTTCACCCAGCCCACCAAATGGACTAAAAACAAATGGGTGGTGACATGTGGGCGATGGGTGAAACCTAAGAAGGCGTTGGATTTACATCCAACGGCGGCATTCTTCTTCAATCTCGTCTTCTTGCCCAGCGCTACGGAACCGCTGCTCCGGCCTTGGCGTCGGCGGCGTTGTTTTCGCTTCTCGGTAACGCTACCCCCGCCGGCGAGCCATCCCTCCCTCCGCACCTCCTATTATTCTCTGCGAGTGTAGGCCCACCCCACCCGAACCAGTCAAGTTTCCCTCCTCTCCGTCTGCGACTCCACTGTCGCGTCTTCCCCATCTCCGGGTCGTTCGATGCAGGGCCTTGCCGTCGTCCTTTGCCTCGGCCTTTCGTGGCGTGGTCAACATACAAAGTCATCGAGAGAAGGGGTATGCGTGGAGAAACGGCGGTGGGACCCACGAGGTCCATGGTCGCCTGAAGGAAAGTTCCTACTTATTACGCCTTTGTCGTGCAGCATGCGTGGGAAGGGCTTACGTATTCCACGAACCCCCCCTGACATGGTCGGACCCACCAGCTATATCTTCACCGCGAGAAGTGCCTCCTTATTACGCACCAAAAATGAATACCCCTGCTAGCTGGGACCCACCATAGTGGTTGGCTAACTTGTGGGCCTACTAAGTTGGCGAGGGCGGAGGGCTTTGTCAACTTAGTCAATATAAACGATTCTAGCTCCGATCACCGTCGATGTCCATCCAACGACCATAGTGCTTCTTCAACCTCTGGTCTTCTTGCTCCGGCCGCCCAAAGCGCGCCCGGTCGTGCAGCGTGCTCCTGCCTCTCGTGGCGGCTGTGATGCCATGAGCCTCGCCCCTACTACTCCCACCGCTGGCCCGGGGTATCCCTCTACTCACCCACCCCTGTTATTACATGGCGGCAGCAACCTCACGCCCATGCCGAACGGTGAACCCTCGTAATCCTCTCGTGTGGGCATCCACTAAGCGTCTTCCCGGCTCCTCGTCGTCCCCTTCCTAGGCCTCGCCGTCGTCCACCGCCTTGGTGCTCTCGTGGCGTGGTCAATGTGGTCAGCGACCGACTTCCATCGGAAGAAATCTTGTCGTGGCGTGGAAGGTGACGGTGGGTCCAAGGCCCTGCCCAGTTTTTTGTGATTTGCCAAGTAAGTCGCTTTGTCAGGCTGTTGGGCTGCAAATCTTTCAAAACGAGGAGAGCTTCATTAATTTGGCGAAAATAGCCTATCGATAATGAGAAATGGGCTGTACATTTTAAAGCGCATCAAACCGGCAATTAGTTTCAAATTTGTTTTTCATTTCAATATTTTAAATTACATTAATTTTTTTATCGTGGAGAATTTGTTGGATTTTATATTGATATACATTTATTTTTAAAATCAGTTTGAATGTGAGTCGAAATTTGGGATTAAAAGCAGTTAGGACCGCATCAAAATATGCAAAATTTAAGTATAATTTTTTAACCGTGGCCACAATATGGGTTGTAATGCTAACAAAAAGAATATGGGCTCCAAACAAAACCTTAAGATTTATCAAATGGGCTGTAAATTGTTAGAAATAATGGCGGATGGGATGTATCTTTGTTTTCCACATTTGAGGCTTTCCGGAAAAAAGGTTGGCCTTTAGCGGTATTTGTTGGATGGCCATCCAACGACCGTCGTCTTCTTAAATCTCTGCTCTTCTGCTCCGGCCGCTCAAACAAGCGCCCGGCGGGACTGGCTGCTCCCTCCTCCCGAGGCGGTTGTCTGCCTTGTGACCTCACCGCCCACCGTACTCCCATCGCTGGCCTAGCCATCCCTCTACTCACCCACACTGCTTTGTTATTCTTGGCTGGCGGGCAGACGATAAACCCTCGTTCGGTCGTAATCCCCTCAGCGTGGGAAACAAGCTGCGAGTCTTCCTGCCTCCGTGTCGTTCTCTTCCTAGGCCTGCGCCGTCGTCCACCGCCACTGGTGCTCTCGGCGTGGCCTGGTCAGCGTGGTCAGCGACCGACATGCATCTGAAGTGGACTATATGTGGAGAGGCCGACAGCTGGGTCCTGCCGCCGCAAGAAATGCCTCCTTATTACGCGCAAAATAATGATTCCTCCACGACGCCGGGGACCCACGAAAGGGCCTCGATATTCGTGAAAAAGCGTTACCGCCGCCGGCAGCTCGGACCCACCGAGCTATATCTTCACATGCAAGAAGTGCCTCCTTATTACGCACAAAAAATGATTACTCCCACATTAGGCTGGGACCCGGTATAGTGGTAGGCTAACTTGTGGGCCTACTAGGTTAGCCGGGGACGGAGGGCTTTGTCAACTTAGTCAATATGCGATTCTAGCTCGGTGGCCGTCGATGTCCATCCAGCAGTCGTGGTGCTTCTTCAACCTCTGGTCTTCTTGCTCCGACCACCCAAACCAGCGCCGGTCGTGCCTCGTGCTCCTGCCTCCGTGGCGGCTGCGATCTGCGGAGCCTCACCGCCCCTACTACTCCCACCGCTGGCAGGCTATCCCTCTACTCACCCACCCCTGTTATTACTGGCGGCGGCAGCCTCACACCATAGCGAACCCTCGTACTCCTCTGCGCATGGGCATCCTTTGTCGCGTCTTCCCGACTCGCGTCATCCCTTCCTAGGCCTCACCATCGTCCACCGCCACAGTGCTCTCGGCGTGGCGTGGTCAACATGGTCGAGGAATGGCTTCCATCGCATGTGGAGTGTGCGTGGAGAGGCGACGGTGGGTCCACGGCGCGACAAGGAAGTGCCTCCTTATTACAGCGCAAAATAATTATTCCTCCACGGCGGCGAGGACCCACCGGACAGGCCACCGTATTTTGCAAAAGCGTTTCCCCCCTGCTGGGACCCACCAGCTACACTTTCGCCGCAAGGAAGTGCCTCGAGGCCAAGCGATTGGCCCCCATTGCTGGGACCCGGCTACATCTTCGCCGCAAGGAAGTTCACGGCGGTCGGGACCCACCTCGTCAAAGCGTGCGTGGCGTTCTCATTCGGTGTGACGTATGCGTACATCTTGGTCGATGTAAGAAGCGCGCGTGTCGTAGATGTAGAAGCGCTGCGTGTCGTAGTAGAAGCGCGCCGTAGCATGTACCGCGTCGTCTGCGCCGAGGTGCAAGAAAGAAAATCTGACCCGCGTCGTACAAGCGGGCAGGGTCTCGCGCCTATCGCGGATCGTACATGGTTGGGTCGGAGCGGGCTGCGTCGTCGTCGTGTTCATGAGAACCAACCCGGTGGGTCGGAGCGGAATGCGTGGTTGTGTTCGCCGGGAGGCTTGGGCCAGACAGGCGATGGAAGCGAGGCTGGCGTACCGCTGCAGAGAAGCGGCCTTGTGTTCGACCGGCCATGTTGAAGCGAGGTCTGTTGATCGGGAGGGCTGGCGTCCGCAAAATGGAGAAGCGGACCTCCTACGGTGAAGCAGGGTTCTGTTGATCGGGAGGGTGTGGCGTACCGCAAAAGCAGGAAAGCGGACTTGTGTTGGGCGCTACGGTCGAAGCAGGGTCTGTTCATTGGGAGGGTGTGGCGTACATAAGCGGACGAAAGCGGACTTGTGTCGGGCCTTCTGGTCAAAGCAGGGGGGAGGGTGTGGCGTGCATAAGCAGGACTCCACGAGATCTTGTTCATCTCCGTCGACCTCCTCCGGCCTCCACAGGCTCAAGTCGACCTCTTCTAGCCTCCACGGGCTCCTATTCATCCGGCCTCCACTGGCGCTTCTCCACCGACTCTTGTTCAACAACCCCTCCACGGGCACCCTCCACGTCTCTGTTCATCAGCCCTCCACACCACGGGGTCTGTTCAACCACCCCTCCATGGCCACCCCTCCCGTCTCTGTTCATCCAGCCCTCCACACCACGGGTTCTGTTCATCCGGAGGCAGCGCCACGCTCACTTTCATCAAACCCCCATAGCGCTCCTTTGTTCATACTGTCGATCGGCTTGATTAGCGGCGATAGCGAAGAATCGCTCCATCGGGTTGATTAACATCCATCGATCGATCGCTCGGGTTCGATAAGCGTAACTGCGGTCTGTCGCTCGGGTTGATTAGAGCCCAACGCCTCGCTTTCGGGTTCGATTAGAGCCAGCGCCTACGCACACTGCAGCGTACTGTCTGAAGAAACTTGCATCGCTCTCCCGTAACGGCAACTCCCAAAATTTTCCTCCCCTCGCTTCTACCACGGTTTTTCCGTCATGGGCAGCCCAAAGAATGTCATGCAGCTGCGTCTCAGCCCGCCGGGCGAAAAGCCCATTTTCTCTCATGATTTTTGTCATAGAAGTAGGAGCCCACCACATCTATGATGATACGGATTTTGTCACAATTATCGTCATAGAAGTGTCATATGTATGACAAAAAAATTAGATTCGGCCCAAAATGTCACGGATGTGTCTTTTTTAGTAGTGATACATCAAGTGAATCACGTGATATCCCATTGTCACAGATATGCGACAAGACATACATGAAGTGTTCTCAAATCATTAAAGACTCAATCCGATAAGATTACTTCAAGGAAAACTCAATCCATTACAAGAGAGTAGAGGGGAGAAGCAACATAAGATCAACTATAATAGCAAAGCTCGCGATACATCAAGATCGTGCCAAACCAAGAACACGAGAGAGAGAGATCAAACACATAGCTACTAGTACATACCCTCAGCCCAGGGTGAACTACTCCCTCCTTGTCATGGAAGCGCCGGGATGATGAAGATGGCCCTTGGTGAGGTTCCCCCTGCGGCGGTCTTGGAACAGAGTCTGATTGGTTTTGGTGGCTCTGAGGCTTGCGGCGGTGGAACTCGATCTATTCTCTGTTGCGGAAGTTTTAGAGTGCGTAGGTATATATGGAGTGCGGGGAAATGCGTCGGTGGAGCCTCGGGGGCCCCGAGGCGAGTAGCGCCCCACCCTTGTGAGCACCTCCCTCCTTTCTGGCGTGGGGTCCAAGTCCATCCGGTAGCTTTCCTTCAAAAATAGCTTCTCGAGTTGATTTAGATTACATTTTGACTCCGTTTGATATTCCTTTTCTTGAAATCTTGAAATAGGCAAAAAAACAACAAATCTGGGCTGGGCCTCCGGTTAATAGGTTAGTCCCAAAAATAATATAAAAGTGGATAATAAAGCCCAATATTGCCCAAAGCAGTAGATAATATAGCATGGAGCAATCAAAAATTATAGATCGTTGGAGCGTATCATCACGCCCCTAAGGTGTTAGGGCTTTTTATCTTTATATATTTCTATCTTAATTATGTAAATCGATTGTCTAGTGAACTTTTAATCTCGTCGTGTTATCCCTAAGAACTTTGTTATGTGACAACCCACAAGTATAGGGGATCGCATAGCAGTTTCGAGGTAAGTATTCAACCCAAATTTATTGATTTGACACAAGGGAGCCAAAGAATATTCTCAAGTATTAGCAGTTGAGTTGTCAATTTAACCACACCTTGATAACTTAGTATCTGCAGCAAAGTATTTAGTAGCAAAGTAATATGCAAATGCTTGATATGATAGCAAAAGTAATATTTTTGGGTTTTGTAGTGATTATAACGATATAGCGGAAAAGTAAATAAGCTAAGAACAATATGTGAAAAGCTTCGTAGGAATTGGATCGGTGATGGAGAATTATTTGGATGTGGTTCATCATGTATGATCATAACATAGGGTGACACGGAACTAGCTCCAATTCATCAATGTAATGTAGGCATGTATTCGAATATAGTCATACGTGCTTATGGAAAAGAACTTGCATGACATCTTTTGTCCTACCCTCCGTGGCGCGAGGTCCTAATGAAACAAAGGGATATTAAGGCCTCCTTTTAATCTGATGCGGACCAAAGCATTAACACATAGTGAATACATGAACTCCTCAAACTACGGTCATCACCGAGTGGTACCGATTATTGTCACTTGAGGGTTGCGGGTCATAACACATAGTAGGTGACTATAGACTTGCAAGATAGGATCAAGAACTCACATATATTCATGAAAACATAATAGGTTCAGATCTGAAATCATGGCACTTTCGGGCCTAGTGACAAGCATTAAGCATAGCAAAGTCTTAGCAACATCAATCTCGAACATACACTACAAAAAAGACACATCAAGTGACATTTTGGGCGAGCGAAAAAAATTATGTCATACATATGACACTTCTATGGCGATAATTATGAAAAAACCGGTATCATCCTAGATGTGGTGGGCTCCTACTTCTATGACAAAAATCATGAGAAAATGGGATTTTCATCACAGGCGGGCGGAGATCTTGCTGCATGATATTCTTTGGGCCGTCCATGATGGAAAAAACCGTGGTAGAAGCGAGGAGGAAAATTTGGGAGTTGCGGTTCACGGTGGAAGGTCGGGGCGGCGATCGCGTTTCTCGTACATGTGTGGCGTTGGCTCTAATTGAACCGGCGGCGTTGGGCTCTAAGCGAACCCGGCGATTGCTGCGAGCTCGCATTCTGAACCCGGCGATCGATCGATGGCTGATGGCGAACCCGATGGGCGATTCGCCGCTGCTGCTAAGCTGAAGCCGATCGATTGGATGAGCAGTGAGCATTGTGGGGGGATGAGCGATGGCGGTGGCGTTGCCTCTGGATGAACGAGGGCCCGTGGTGTGGAGGGCTGGATGAGCGATGAAGCGGTGGAGGGTGGCCGTGGAGGGTGGTTGAACAAGACCCGTGGTGTGGAGGTTGGATGAGCGATGGCGGTGGAGGGGTGCCCGTGGAGGGTGGTTGAGCGATGGCCGGTGGAGTAGCGCGGTGGAGGCTGGATGAGCGAGGGCCGTGGAGGTGGAGGAGGTCGGCGGTAGCCCGTGGAGGCTGGAGGAGGTCGACGGTGGAGATGAAGCGGTATCCGTGGAGTCCGTTTTGCGATCGCCACACACCTCCCGATGAAACGGGACCCCGTTTTGACCGTGGCGCTCCAAAACAAGTATGTTTAGTCCATTTTGCGATCGCCACACCCTTCGATGAACAGGACCCCATTTCGACCGTGGGAGGTCCGTTTCATCCGTTTTCTTGATCGCCACACCCTCGATCAACGGTACCCCATTTCGACCGTGGGAGGTCCGTTTCCTCCGTTTTGCGATCGCGCCACACCCTCCGGTCAAGCGGGACCCCGTTTACGACCGTCGAGTCCGTTTCCTCCATTTTGCGATGCATGAGGCCCCTCCGATAAGCGGGACCCCATTTGAACATGGCGGTCGAACACAAGGCCGTTTCGCCGTTGTCGCGATCGCGAGCCTCGTTCCATCGCTGTTCCGTCCAAGCCCTCCCGATGAACACGACCATGCATTCCGTTCCGACCCAGCGGTTGGCTCCCCATGAACCTAGCAGCGGCGCTGTTTCTAAGTTCCGACCCAGCCATATGCGTATGCGCGATAGGCGTTCGAGACCCTGCCCGTATGTATGTACGTGGCCGTATTTTGTTTATTGCACCCTCGCCGTTGTACGTACATGTACATGCTATGTGTGCGCCTCTACTACGACACGTGCGCGCCTCTACTACGACACGTGCCCGCCTCTACATCCACCAGTATATATGTACTACACGTTTGCGACCAGAATGACAATGCTACGTACGCTTCGACCAGGTGGGTCCCGAGTGTCAGGCACTCCTTGCCTGCGAAGAAGTGGCTGGTGGGTCCCGGCGATCGGTGGGCGAATCATTTTTTGCCGGGCGCACTTCCTTGCGTGTGAAGATGTGGCTGGTGGGTTCCGGCCGATCGAGGCGAATCGTTTTTTGCGGACGCACTTCCTTGCGTGCGAAGGTGTAGCTAGTGGGTCGGCGGATCGAGAAGCGTTTTTTTCATGAAATACGGTGGCCCATCCGGTGGGTCCCATTGTCGGTGGAGGAATAATTATTTTCGGCGTAATAAGGAGGCACTTCCTTGCTGCGGCCGTGGACCCGGTATCGGCCTCTCCGCGCCTGATACTCTTCGATGGAAGTCGATCGTTGACCACATTGACCCGCTGTGCGAGAGCACCACGGCGGTGGGCGGCAGCGAGCCTAGGAAGGGGCGACAGAGCGAGGAAGACTTCGGCGATTGTTTCCCAGCGGAGAATGCGATTGTCACGAGGTTTAGTGGTTCGTCTGCCGTCATTGGAGAATAACAGCGGTGTGGGTGAGTAGAGGATGGCTAGGCCAGCGATGGGAGTATGGTGGGGTGGTGAGGCTGCTGGCGGCAGCCTGACCCGGCAGCGAGGAGGAGGAAGCGAGCAGTCCCTTGGCGCTTGTTTGGCCATTTGGAGCAGGAAGTGCGAGAGATTGAAGAAGCCTGACGGCCGTTGGATGGACATCAACCGTCCTTTGCTTGTCGTCAACCTTTTTTAGGAAGCCTCAAATCTGCGGAAAACAGCATACAGCCCATCTGCCATTATTTCTAATAATTTACAGCCCATTTGCTAATTCTTAAGGTTTTTTTTGGAGCCCATATTGTTTTTGTTAGCATTACAGCCCATATTGTGGCCACGGTTAAAAAATTATACAAAATATTGCATATTTTGGTGCGGTCGAACTGTTTTTAATCCGAAATTTTGACTCACATTCAAACTGATTTTAAAATAAATGTATATCAATATAAAATCCAACAAATTCTCACGCATAAAATTTATGTAATTTAAAATCTTGAAATGAAAAAAATATTTGAAACTAATTGCGGTTCGATGTGTTTTAAAATGTACATCCCATTTCTCATTCTTGATGGGCCATTTTCTCGGCCAGCCAGATAAAGCTCTCCTCGTCTTGAAAGATTTGCAGCCGCAGGCACGACAAAGCGACTTACTTGGCAAATCACAAAAAAAACTGGGCTGTGGCCGTGGACCCAGTATCGGCCTCTCCATGTGCATACTCTTTTGATGGAAATCGTTCCTTGACCACGTTGACCACGCCGCAGCGAGAAGCACCCCAGCGGTGTCTGACAGCGAGCCTAGGAAGGGGCGGCGGGCAGGGGAAAACAGCGGTGGAAGCCAGCGGAGAGGAGTATGAGGTTCTTGGTTGGCTGCTTTGTGTGAAATTTGGCGTCGCCCGCGAGCACTGGCGATGGTGGGAATAGTAGAGGCGGTGAGGCCTCATGATGCACTGACCCGACCCACGGGAGGCGAGGAGCATCTTGATGCGACCGGCGCTGCTTTGGTATTTGGAGCAAGAAGACCGGAGGTTGAAGAAGCACTACGGCCGTTGGATGGACATAAATGCAGTCCTTTGGAGCTAGAATCGTTCATATTGACTAAGTTGAAAGCCCTTCGTCCCGATCAACTTAGTAGGCCCACAAGACAGCCTCCACCAAGGTGGGTCCCGGCTAGCCGGGGAGTATCCATTTTGTGTGCGTAATAAGGAGGCACTTCGGTGGGCCCGGTGACAGTGAGAGCGTTTTTGTGAAATCGGTGGCCCGTTCGGTGGGTCCCAGCGATCGAGGAAGCGATTTTTTCGCAAAATATTGTTGGCCCGTCCGGTGGGTCCCATTGTCGGTGGAGGAATAATTATTTTCCACGTAATAAGGAGGCACTTCCTTGCGGCTGCCGTGGACCCAGCTATCAGCCTCTCCACGTCTGATACTCTTCCGATGGAAGTCGGTCGTTGACCACATTGACCACGCGGCGCCGATAGCACCCTGACGGTGGAGGAGGTGAGGCCTAGGAAGGGGCGGCGGGCAGACCCACGGGGAGGCAGGAGGAGGCGGTAGCACAACCAGCCACGAGAGGCGAACAAGCGGCACGACCGGCGCTGCTTTGGCGGTGGAGCAAGAAGACCGAGAGGTTGAAGAAGCACTATGGCCGTTGGATGGACATCATCACGGTCCTTTGGAGTATTGACTAAGTTGACAAAGCCCTCCATCCCGTCAACTTAGTAGGCCCTAAGTTAGCCCAACAATATGGTGGGTCCCGGCTAGCGGGGGTAGTCATATTTTTAGGCGTAATAAGGCACTTCCTTGCATGCGAAGATATAGCTGGTGGGTCCGACACATCGTGAGAAACGTTTTTTCGCTAAATCTGGATGCCCTTCTGTGGGTCCTAGCTGTCGGTGGAGGAATCATTATTTTGCGCGTAATAAGGAGGCATTTCCTTGCGTGCGGCCATGGACCAACTGTCGGCCTCTCCACGTCTGATCCGCCGATGGATATCGTTCATTGACCATATTGACCAGGCAGCGCCGAAAGCACCAGGCGGTGGACACGGCGAGGCCTAGGAAGGGAATGATATGGAGCAGGGAATACTCGGCGATTGTTTCCCGGCGGAGAATCTGAGGTTTACTAGTTAAATGCGTCGCGGAGAATAACAACATGTGTGGGTGAGTAGAGGGATGGCTAGGCCAGCGATGGGAATGCGGTGGGGCCGTGAGGCTGGCGGCAACATAACCCGGCAGCGGGAGGAGGAAGCGAGCAGTCCTTGGCGCTTGTTTAAATTTGGAGCATGAAGCGAAGATTGAAGAAGCCACGACAGCCATTGGATGGACATCCAACGATCCTTTGCTCTCGTGTGTTGACTAAGTTGACGAGGCGTTGCGTGTGCGTCAACCTTTTTTATGAAAGCATCTGCGTCAACCTGTAGTAAGCGCAAAGTCAGCCTCAAATCATGGAAAACAACATACAACCCATCGCCATTATTTCTAATAATGTACAGCCCATTGCTAATTCTTAAGGTTTTTTGGAGCCCATCTTCTTTTTGTTAGCACTACACCCCATATTGTAGCCACGGTTAAAAAGTATCTGAAATTTTGCATATTTGGTGCGGTCAACTATTTTAATCCAGAAATATCGATTCACATTCAAACTATTTTGAAAAATAATTTATATAAATACAAAATCCAAATAATTGTACACGCATAAAAATCAATGGAATTTAAGATCTTGTAATGAAAAAAAATTGAAACTAATTCCCGGTTTGATGCATTTTAAAAATGTACAGGCCATTTCTGGGCAAACCGAATGAAACTCTCATCGTCTTGAAAGATTTGCAGCCTAGCAGGGCCGATAAAGCAAGTAGGCCTTGTTTGGGTATTTCTTTTAAAAAAATAGAACTGGGCTAGCCATTTTCAGCAAGAAAAAAACACAACTAGGCTCATGATGTGGTAAACATAAATAAAACCACAGCTAGACAGGCCCAGACCCCTTACAGCCCGTTGTTACCACGATCCGTCGCTAAAACTAGTATAAATAACAAGCTGCTTGTTCCTCAAAACAAAGCTACTGCGACTTCTTTGGGTCCACAGTGTCGGCCGCTTCGTAGTGTAATTCTCTCGTTTATTGACTATGTTGACAATGGCGTGAGCCCCGGATGTCCAACCATTAGGAGGAACCATATTTTTGGGCTTGTACTATAGAGGCACTTGCTTGCGTCTTGCCATGGGCTGGTGGGTCCCTCTTGTCATCCTCTCCCGTATAGTCATCTCCTTGTTCCTCTCGGTTGTTGGCAGCGTTGACAACGCAAGAAGGCGGCGCACAGCGTCTGGCCAGCGAACCAAGGCCGCAAAGGCGGAGGACAACGACAAGGCCTCGGATGGAGCGAGCGAGGAGCCGTTGAAGATCGCGGTCGGTCGCGGCGGAGGGAGTATGAGGTTGGCTGGTTGAACGCAGTGCGTGTTGGGGCTGGCGTCGCGGAGAATAACGGGGCGTATGGGGAATAGAGGGAGGGCGGGCCAACATTGGAGAATGCGTATGGTAGGGGGCGGGCGCAGCCGACCATGGGAGGTGGGAAGCGGCGGGCCGGCAGGGTGGTTTGGCTTAGGCGGTGGAGGAAGAAAAAGACAAGAGATAGAAGATACCTGACGGATGTTGGATGTCAATCCAGCGGCTGGTAAGCGAATCGTTCTTGGTGGCTAGTAAGTCGACACCACCTTGGATAGGCTATTTCCTTGCGGGTCCCAAATGTCGAGAATCCAAATCATCACGGTCATGCAGCCTTTCCTATGAAAATTTACAGCCCATTTGATGTGCTAGTTGAAATAAGTTTGTGGGTCTTTGGTGGGGGCTAATCATTTGGCTTACATGTAATGCAGTGAGCTCAAGCAGCGGCGTGGTGATGTTATTTCCCTTGGTTGTGATTTGTTACAATATTTCCTCTAAATTAAATGAATGGCAAACTATTTGCCTTGTTTCAAAGAAAATATAGCGATCACAGCCGAGTTGAAAAGGCGGGAACATCTAACTCCAGCTTACAAACTGTACAAAAGCACGAAGGTTGATTGTTCATCAGGTTTACAAAAACCCAGATTGAGAAGGGCAACAACATCTAACTCCGGCACTATTTTGGCGATCACGATCAAATGCATCGGTCAGGTCCATAGAATGAACATCTGGGTCGTAAAATTTCTTGGATTATGACCACAATATGTTGTAAATAGAAGCCCGGCATGTTGAGAAGCTCTTTTGCCCACGAAACTCCTTTTTTGCTCTTGACATACCCATCCGTCAAAACCATGCTGCTGATAAACTTAAGCGATGGACAATAGTAACCTCGCATTCAGCGGGAAGAATGTGACAAATCTTGTGTTTGCGGTTGGCTACATATCGTTCTAGTGTTATTGTCTTCAATCGAATCTCATGAGAAGTGAGAAAATCCCGATGCTTACGAATCCACGGATTGGTTATAACTTTCTTACCCGTCCTGTTGCCTAAATAGACATGAAGATTGAAAAGCAGTTAAGGTCTAAAGAAGAGTGTCGAAGAGCAACAGCTGAGCAGTTAATTCTAGTACACTATATCGGGCTTCCATTGTGCGTGAAATTGTCACCTTTATATACAACTTCTCCGGACATGGAAAGCATTGCAACAAGCCAATAATCTTGTTGAGATCAAAACTATTCATTTGGATATATAAGATCTTGTGAGAATCCAGCACCATTGATAGGCCATCCATGGAGAAACTCTTCATTGAGCATAGAACATAATATTAGTACAAAATGTGTACTCCAAGATGATATATAAATTATGCTTAGAAATTTAAAATGCATCTTATGGTTACAAGTGTAGATGATAATATAAAGTACCTAAAGAACTATGGAGCCAAACACCATATTGAAATGAGCACGAGAGATCATGTATTACACCCAAGATCTCAATTTAGGTATGAGAGAGGGCGGTTATTTGCAATGGTGAATAACTAGAGTCAAGGATCAACCTTTGAAGTGAAGGGCATCTTGGATGATGAGCTGCCTTCCGTCAAAAGAAATTTCAATTCTTACAAGGTTAGGTGACTTTATTTGGAGACAACCGATTCTAAGCTGTGAAAACAAGCACCAAGCACTCGGTAGCAGGGCAACTTGAGTGGATGATGTTGTGCAATGAGGGCCTCCGATATCTGAACCCGCACAAGTGAAAGTTTCTTGAGAAATGGGAGTCGAAGGTTTAGTACAGTTGTCTAGTAGGTAGCACTAGCGAAGGTGGCGGTGTGGAGAGAGGAGGAAAACATGAGATGGACATCGGTCTTTGAGGCACAAGTTCATGGCGTTAATTATGTGGTATGTGATTTCGGGGAATAGTAGCACTCAAGCAGCTGTAGTTACTGTGAATTCAAGGGATTTCAGCCGGCGTCCACCGTGCGAGCCATGGTATGCTTGCTTCGGTAGCATGGCGGGATCTGAGTCTTTGAGCGAAGCCCTGGTGGGAGGAGATAATGGCTCTGGGGATTTCAAAATCATTGAAGAGATGGTGGCTGACGATCGAGATTAAGGAATGGCGGCGCCATAGAGGTGCCACGAATTGAGAGGACTTGGGTGCGGCAGCAATCCTTGAGTGGGGAGAAGCGAGATGATCTCCCAAGGGCGGCGTCAGGAGATCGTGATCTGGTCCACCGAGATTCTATGGGTTCACAGGATCCGAGGCGGGTCGCCCGCTTCTCCCCTGTTGCGGGTGCAGGATCTACAAGCGTCGCTTGTTGGCGGCAACCTCATCTTCTTAGGCTGGGGTCAGCCGACTCCATTTTCCTCGAGGCGTTGAGTCGCGCTCACGGATTTTCCTCGAGGCGTTGAGTCGCTTCATGAAGAAGAAGGGGGCTGGGGTTTTCTGTAGGAGTGAGGAAGAAGGGGCTGGGGTTTTCTGTAGGGTGAGGTGAGGAATTTGGGGAGTCTGAGTGGAGCAAGCTGGCGTGAGGTGGGTGGGAGCGAGGAGGAAGAAACACCCATGTTTTTTTTGGGGGGTGTCTTTGGGTGATGGTAGCACCTTTTGAATTGATTTTACTATTTACTAGTGTGGATTGGCTGTTTTGTCTTGGGCCCGGAGAAACAATTACTACTAGTGCAGTGGAGACACTCTACAACTACCGGAAAAACAATTACTACTAGTGCAGTGGAGACACTCTACATACTTGGCTCCTCCTAGGTCATTGAAGCGTCTCCCCCTCTGAATGCCGTTATACTTTTGTTCACCGACATGCGGGCCATGCAGCCTTGGGCCCAAATGCCATCCACCAAATTAGAAGGCAGTATCTGGGAGAAGTCACCCGGTCGTGGCCTTGGCGATGTAGTCGTCGTATCACAAAACCCCACCTCCCGAAGTCTAAGTTTGAGGGCGAAGCAACCATCATTTCACTCTTCGCTGAATCCCTTCTCCCTCACCGTCTTCAAGAAAGGCAACACTCGCATCTGCCATTGTTCTTCTCTCCCAACGAAGGGAAGGTAAGCGGATCCGTGATGTTGGTATATTTTTGTTCAGAGAAAAAAAAGAACTTCTGCAAAGCAGTAACCGATCTTCGCTCTCTTTTTTGTTTCATTGTCATTGCGATTGTGTTTTCCTTTTAGTGGTCTCCTAGTATTCGTGAGTTTCATGATGGACCAAGGAGAACCGAGGCAAAGATCTGCCGATATTGGAGCGAGGCGGGAGGCTGATCCCACGAACGAGAGCTCCAAGAAGATGGAGGCAACCACCGAGCCGACCCGGATCGCTCCGTCCACTCTTGAGATGGTCAACGCCCGTTTGAGGTTAAAGCCCCGTGGCACTGCGAGGCAGTTTTCCCCCCGAGGATGTGTCCCCATTGAGCTGCCCAAGGTGATTTCCTTCTTTGCGATCTCGATTGTGGTTTTCATCTAAGTATGTGGTGATTTTTTAGAAAATGAAGTATGTAGTGATTAATAATGCAAAATTTTATTAGCCCGATGCCATGCTAGACATAGTGGTGTAAATAACTTGTGTTTCTTATCTTTGAAAAGTAATTCAGAATTTTTTACATTTCAATTAGAGCCACGATGCGAGACAAGGATTGTGTGGTTGTGCATGTCACTCGCTATGAGGTGAGACGACCTGAATATACGCCTTTGGGAAAAGCAGAGTTCTTAGGCTGTTGGATCACGGAAGCCAATTGCAGTTATACCAATGAAGAGGTGTATTCCGCCTCATTGTTGTCGGCGTGTTGTCCGGGGTGTACTAAAGCACAAAAGTTCAAAGCTACTCCTTCGTTTGTGAGGCATATTGTTCTTGTCAAGCTTACGCGAGGAAGATGGCGTGCCATGCCTCCACAAACAAGTTTATCGATGCAAGGCCACAAGGTTGTCTTCATGAAGGTTCACGAGTTGAGCTGCTGCGGGGCGTACTCGATGATGTTCATGGCAAGGTCCGTCTTGTGTCAGCCCAAATTAGATCGAGGCATGAAATAGTTGCCCCAGCTAGTGTTTAATAGTAGTTTGGATTGTGTCTAATTATCCGAACCTTGCACATTATCGACCCCTCTGGGGCTAGTACTCTGTTTGAATCCGAGTATGGGAACTGCTGCTACTTTTGTGTGCCCGTGAATCATATAAGCAACTGTGTATATTATTCACAGATGGTTCATGCAGATTAATTGAGGCCACAATGTAATAAATTCCAAGCGTTCAACGCTAGTCTAAGCGCTCATGTGGAACACTCACATTAAACTCGTCTTCATAAAAATCTTGAAAAGCATAAGTTAAGCAGTTTTATACATCTCAATGATTCATAGAACATAACAAACATATACTAGTTCACAGCAAAAGACAAAGTTGTGAGAAGGTTTATACATCAGGAAAAAACAAGCAAGGTTTCTCTGAGCAAAGGGCCTCTCGGCAGGCTTAAATTTCCTGGAGTTCACTCTGGTTTTTTCTTGTTGCCACCATCTAGGGTTAGGTTCTCTCATTCCAGAATAACCAATTATAATTGTGGTCTCAGCAGGAATGCTGAACTGAACCATGCAGTGTACTGACCAGGTGAAATTCTTGTGCATTCCACTAAATTTAAGCACCGCTATTTGTAGAAATAAGCAGACCACAATGCCTCTTGTCCGCCACCTGTCCAAAAAACCGCCGTGCAGCCGTGCCAGCTAGTCCTCGGTCCATGGATGAACTAGTAGAAAGTGCATTCTGGACTAGGATGCAGTTGTTTTCGCTCGTCCCTGCACTGCAATCAGGAAGTAAAACGTACGAATCATCTTCGTTTAGATTGCATTGGTCATTCTACCTTAGTTACTACCAATGTAGGGATACCTTGAAGGCGGGAGGTTAGGCAGCGACAACAAGGGATAGCCCATCTCATTTTGCGTAGTTGTACTAAAACTGAGGTGTGTGCTTTTGATTGCGTGGATAGAAACGATACGGAGACAGCCATCCCGAAACGATATGGGGACACACATCCCTATTTAGCAAATCTGAAATCACGGTTATTTAAGCGGTGACATATATTACTAGTTTCCCTCGTTTCCTCTTAGAACCAAGTCCTAGATTCATGCTACAGCTTTCCACTTTCTTCCTGTTTGAACCAACGCTTTGAGTTGTTGTATGAACTAGCTTTACTTCTAATAATAGTAGAAGTCTAGGTGGCTTTGGAATAGCGGACGAGTAGAAAAGGATCCACGAAGGGGAAGAGCTGGGGCGATGAGCAAGGTAGGTTTGAAGGAATATATACACTGAGGTCGTCGGCATGTGGCAAAAGGCAGGCGTCGGGAGGCCGCATCTTGGTCACAATACATGAGGGAGGAAGAAGGGTCGGAGGCCCTCGAGCAGCGCTCTCTTAGAAGAAGCAACCGGCCGCCCGATCGGGACGCCACGGGCAGCCATTGGTCTCCTCCCTACTTGCCCGACGACAGCTTGAACAATGCACCTACACCCCTGCCCGGTCGAGGTTGTCCGGCGGATTTGTGACCAACCGTGGTGAGAGAGAGTGTGGCCACCTATGTCTTGCTTAGATCTGGAGAGCATGAGAGAGTGAGCGAGAGGAACCCTAGTAAAGCAAGCGCTAAGGCTCCTGCTTTTATATATAGTGGAGTGATTTTGTTGTACCGGCTTAAAAAATGCGCACCTCGTGTACCAGCAGTGGGTGTGAGATAACTAGTGCATCGTGCACCGCTTCTCTTCGTGAGAGTATAATATATACTATGCCCAAGAGCGTTACGCCGCAAGAGTAATAATATAAGTGTGTGGCGTGTGAGCTAAAATAAAATGTACACGTCGTCCTTTGTTTTTAGAAGTTACGAGGTAGGGTGTGAAGAGCACATATGTGCGTGGCGTCTACTGCAGATAGGCGATGGGTGCCGCGTCTTGAGTCTGCGAGAGGACTCGGGAGAGTTGTGACTTGTGAGGTGCGTGTGCGTGTATAGCGCCCAGTTCAGCGCGCCGGTGTCCGCCAGTTATTCGCCGTCTTTGCCATGTCATTTGCTTGCGTGTTGCACTTTGCCATGTCATCATCTGCATTTCATATCATGTCATCATGTGCATCGCATTTGCATATGTGTTCGTCTCATGCATCCGAGCATTTTCCCGTTGTCCGTTTTCCAATCCGGCACTCCTATGTCTCCGGCGCTCCCTTTTACCTCTTTTTAGGTGTGCGGGTGTTAAGCGGTCTCGGAATGGAGCGAGGTTTGTCAGCGGCCTTGGTATACCACGGTGAACCGCTGTCAAGTTCGGGTCATTTGGAGGTCGTTTGGTACTCAACAGTTAACAAGGTAACATGAAAGCCTCTTTTGTTTGCAGCCCAACACCCCTTCAAAGTGGCCCAAAACCCAGAAAACTCCCTCCATGCTCTCGGTCGTTCGATCACGATCGCGTGGCAACCGCACCTCATTTGGACTCTCCTAGCTCCCTCTACCTATATAACACCTTCCCTCCAAAAATCGCGGTCCAATTCCCCGAAACCCAAAAATTCGTCCCGCGCTCACGGACCGTCCGCCGCCACGGACGCATCTCCGCCGCCGCCCGCGCCCAACCGGGGCTGCCACGTGGCGCGCGCCGCCTCAGCGCCGCCCGGCCCGCCCGGGCTCGTGGGCAGCCCATGACCCATCCGGCCGCCCCGCCCGCCAGCGCCTCTGGCGAGCCCGCTCCGCCGCCGCCCGGTCGCCGCCGCCCGCCTCCACCACCGCCCGGTCGCCACCTCGCCGCCGACCGCCTGCGACCTCCGCGCCCGGCCCGCCCGGCCTCCGCCGCCTCGGCGCCGCCGCTCTCCGCCCGTCCGTGGCCAGCCGCCGCCGCCACGGCGGCGCCCGCTCGCCGCCGCCCTCACAGCCCTCCTCCTCCACCACGTCCGTCGCCGCAGCGGATCGGGAGGAGCCCGATCCGGCCTCGGTTCGCGCGCCCGGATCCCGCCGGTTGACTTTTCCCCCTCCAAATTTCGTCCAAGTCCTATTTCTGTTAATATTTTCATGCATTTTCATCTTGCCATAACTCTGCATCCGTAGCTCCGTTTCGTGTGTGTAATATGTCAAATTGTTCGCCTCGAAGAGTAGATCATTTCATCTCATTGCATAATTTTCATTTGAGCTCATCTTGATGCCCGAAATGCTGTTAGAAGAGTGCTATGTGATGTTAGTTTCTGATTCTTATCAGAACATGCACTTTTGTCATTTTTGCCATGATTAATGTGTGCACCCTATGAATTTGAGTCCTACATGTGTTTTGTAATATGCCATGCCATCTTTCCAGGGGTGTAGGCCATGTATTTTTGATCTATGTGGTGACTAGCACAAGCATGCAAAGTAGGCTTCTTGATGTTCTGATTTCAGCCCTGTTTTGTTGATATTTTGATGCCATGTTAACTTGATGCTACCGAGAGATCCATGCATATTTTGAGATACTTCAGTAAGGATGTTTTGAACATATGGTTATGCTCTATCCATCCATGCCTTTGTTTGAAATTATGGAGTGCCATAGCTTGAGTCAATCGAGCTCTACTTTTGCTACAAAATGTTTCCTAGCAGATTGTTTACATGTTATTCAATTTTGCCAAGGGTGTTGTAGTTGATCCTTGCATTCTATAATGTTGTTCTTGCCATGTATAGCTTCTATACCATGTCTTCTAACTGTGAGTTGCCTTGCCATGCCATGTATTGCTCTGTGGTGAGTGGTTCAAGCTCACCAACATGCCTACTTATTGTTGTTCGGCCATGTATGAATCTGTAATATAACTTGCCATGTTTACATGGTTGCCATCATATCTTGATCATTTTTGGCTCAAGGTCACTAAGGGACTTTTGTTCTATGCATTTATTAATATCATGCCATGCCTTTGTTTGCCATGATCAGTTCCTGTAACATGTTGTTTCATAGCTCTAAACATTGCAACTTTGATGTTATTTACGCTAAAATCAAAGCTGTTATTATTTGCAATCTTGCCATGTGTTTTTGAGCATGTTCTAGTGATTTCTGGAGATAGCTCAGTGTTCATGTTTTGTAATGCTTTACCTGTACATCATGCCCATGTCTTTTGTTTTCATGTTGAGATGCTGTAGCTTGTTGTTTTGGTGCTTGCAATATGCCTAGTTGCTGTTTTGGACAGATTGTGGTTATGACTTGTATAGAGTGTGTGTTGAACCGTTGCTCCGTTTTGAGTGTGCTCTATATGAAACTTGCTTGATTTTGCATGTAGTTTCATATTATCATGTTGCATCCTTGTTTTTAAGGTGTTTGCTTGATGTTTGTATGCATTTTGCATCAATGCCATGCTTAACTTGTTTTGCTCATATCTTCTAGGTCGTAGCTCCGAATCTAATGAACTTTATATGTAACTTGACTAGAATTTCGTGTAGATCATCGTGGAGCATCTTAACTTGCTGTTTAACAACTTGAACATAAGGTTTATTCAGATCTGGACCAATTTCAAAATATGCATATGAGGACTTACCGGAATTGTTATATGTTGTTTCCGGCCTCATTTAAACTTGCCTTGATGTGTTGCTCTTGCATGCATCATCTCTTGCCATGAGTAGCTTCATGTAGCTTTGTCATGCATCATGTTTGTTGTGCATCTTGTCATGTTCATGTGTGGTGTGTTTACCTATGTTGTGTGCTTCTTCTTGTTAGTTCCCGTTTCGTTGCGATCGTGAGGATTCGTTCGTCTCTGGCGTGGTTGGCTTCATCCGTTCGTCTTCTTCATGGACTTGTTCTTCTTCCTAAGCGGGATTTCAGGCAAGATGACCGCTACCTGGATCTCACTACTATCATTGCTATGCTAGTTGTTTAGATTCTGTCGCTATGCTGCGCTACCTATCACTTGTTCCTCAAGCCATCCCAAATTGCCATGTCAGCCCCTAACCTTTTGCACCCTTCCTAGCAAACCATTGTTTGGCTATGTTACTACTTTGCTCAGCCCCTCTTATAGCGTTGTTAGTTACAGGTGAAGATGAAGTTTGTTCCTTGTTGGAACATGGAGATGTTGTTCCTTGTTGGAACATGTTTACTTGTTGGGATATCACAATATATCTTATTCAATTAATGCATCTATATCTTGGGTAAAGGGTGGAAGGCTCGGCCTTATGCACAGTGTTTTGTTCCCTCTTGCCGCCCTAGTTTCCGTCATATCGGTATTATGTTCCCGGATTTTGCGTCCCTAGCGGTCGGGTGATTTATGGGACCCCCTTGACGGTTCGCTTTGAATAAGACTTTTCAGCAAGGCCCAACATTGGTTTTACCATTTGCCTCACCTATGCCCTTTTTCCCTTGGGTTTCGGAGCCCAAGGGTCATCTTTATTTAGCCCCGGGCGGTGCTTCTCTAAGTGCTGGCTTTGAACAAAATAACTGCAGGGGCCCCTCATGGCAACTTCGAGGTTTGGTTTTACTCGTAGGATGTCTCATCCGGTGTTGCCACTGAGCGAGATATGTGCAGCTCCTATCGGGATTGTCGGCGCATCAGGCGGCTTCTTTGGTCTTGTTTTATTCTTTGTCGAAATGTCTTGTGGCGGGATTCGAGACTGATCGGGTCTTCCGGGAGAAGAATATCCCGTTGATCGCGAGAGCTTATCATGGGCTAAGTTGGGACACCCTGCGAGGTATAAACTTTCGAGAGCCGTGCCATGGCGGTTATGTGGCAGATGGGAATTTGTTAATGTCGGTTGTAGAAAACCGAAGTTGATCTTAATTAAAATACACCAACCGTGTGCGTAACGTGAGTGTCTCTTTTGGGGTTGATCGAGAGGAGAACACGGTTTCGGGTTATGTTTGGCGTAAGTAGGAGTTCAGGATCACTTCTTGATCATTGCTAGTTGACGACCGTTCCTTTGTTTCTCTTCTCGCTCTCATTTGCGTATGTTAGCCACCATATATGCTTAGTCGCTGCTGCAACCTCACCACTTTACCCCTTCCTTTCCTTTTAGCTTTGCTAGTCTTGATACCCATGGTAATGGGATTCTTTGAGTCCTCGTGGCTCCTGATTACTACACCACCGATTGCAGGTACAGGTTTGCGATGATCATGGCCGAGAGCGATGTTTGCTTGTATTGGAGTTCTTCTTACGCTTCTTCTTGATCGGGGATAGGTTCGGTCGGCAGACTGGGCTAGCGAGGTGGATGTCGTTTGAGCTTATGTTTATGTTTCATCCGTGATCGGATGTTGATCTTGTATATGATGTTGATGTATTCTTGTGGCATTTGTGCCTTATGTATATATCCCCATCTATTATGTAATGTTGATGTAATGATATCCACCTTGCAAAAGCGTTTCAATATCTGGGTCTATCCTTGGTGGGACCTTGAGTTCCTTTGGATAGGGTGCATATTAGGCGTGACAAGTTGGTATCGAGCTTGACCGACCCTAAGGCCCCTTGATTGATCGTGTAGTTTGGCGTTGTTGAGTCTAGAAAACTATTTTGAGTCTAGTTATATCGGAGTATGAATTCTTTTTACTCCTCAGTCCCTTCGTCACTCTGGTGAGGAATCTTGACGTAGGTGTTTTGAATTACTCCTCTTCCCGTTCAAATTTTTCTTTAGGATCACGCAGTTGGTTTTTCGATCATTGTTCCTCAGCTCTTTGCGTTCGGTGCATTTCTCGTCATGGCGATTCGACCCTCTTTGTTTTGCAAGTTCAATCCTCAGTTGTCTTATTTTCCCAACCGCCCTCCCTGTTCTTCATCTCGGAACCAGAGTTCGTAATTGAGTATCCATCCTACTCGTGCGAAGTCCTTGCTCTCTCTCCTCAATGATTTCAACCGGTGTTTTCTCTTCAATATATTCGTCGTTTTCCCCTTCCAGTTGCCTTTGTTTTTCCCGCCCTCCCACCCTATTATTCCCGGAGTTCGAGTTTCTTCCGACCATCAATTTCGTTCGTACGGAGACTCTTCAGTCTTTCGTCAATTATTTCAACCGGTGAATTCTCGTCTCGTTTGACATTCATCATCTCTTTTTCTTCCCCGGTGGATTCAATTCAAGTTTTTCGTTGTCGATCATATTCTTTTCTCGAAGTGTTTTCCCTGCTTTCGTTCGCCTCTACTTGGTTTATCCTTAGGAGTTCTCAAGACATATCGGGAGATTAAATACGTGTTCCAATTAATTGAGGTCGTCACCTCATTCAAATATTTCAATTGTTCGATGCATCATCTATCTATTCAACAATCCTTTCCAGCGGTGTTATCTCTTGATGGGCCCTAACCCACAGGTCTTTTCGAGGATCTTACGACTCTTTGATTTTCGGAGTTATTCCCAATTCTTTTGAGTGTGGCGTAGAATGAATATCATCAGTCCTTGCCTTTTCAAGATCGATTTCGAATCATTTCATTGTTGACTCAACCTCTTTGCTTTTCATTCTACCGGAGTACCTCAGTTATTTTGGTGGTGTTTCTCGTCGTCATTTGAAGACCGAAGTAGAGTTTCTCTTAAATCTTGTCCGTTTCCCCGGAGATTCATGGTGCTAGCTCGATGTTATCCTATCTAATTGTTGCTAGTCATGTAAATTCTTTTCATCCATCCGGAGTATTTCAGGAGTTGCTTTCCGTCTCGATCATCCGGAGATCATCTTTTGAATATTTCTTCGTTCCAAGTTTTCAACCGTTCATCTCAATATTTTTCGATTGCCGTTCAAGTATCCTCTAATCAGTTCGCGATCTCTTGATCTTTTTTCTTAATTCCCTCAAGTATCTTCGTGCTTTTCTAATTCTTCCCGGCGATTCATTCTCTTTCATCAGTCATTTTCGAATTCTTACGGTGGTTCGTTCAAGATTATTTTTCTTTGATTATCATATTAATCCATTCGTTCTTTTCAATCCTACCGGTGGTTCATGAATACTTTCTCAAGTTTTGTGCCATACCCCCCTTTAATATTTTTCAAGAAGAATAAGTAGTTGGCAGAATCCATTGTTTGTCATCAATTTAATTTGATGAAGGACAAGCATACAATAAATCTTATTCTTATTTCATCAAAGTGTTTAATCCCTTCTTGAGTTTGTTAAGTGATGAATAAATTCTAGTTCAAGTGTTTTAATCTTTTCTTTTCCGGAGTTCAAATTTCCCTCGGCCATTTCGTCGGATCCTCCATCTAAATCATAGCAAGGCTTAATCCTTATTCTTTTCATCCTTCATTCTATCTCATCATCCTTCCGTTACGGAGTTCTTCATAGTGGTTCTTGAGTTTAATTCTTTCTTCAAGAGTTTCATCAATATTTTTAGTGGAATTCAAATATCTTTTCTTCTTGCATCTCTAAGTGTAATTAATTCTCCATTATTCTTTAGAATTGGAGTTTTGCATTCTTTGTTCTTCTCAGATATTCAAATCCACTCAATCCTTCCTTCTAAGTTCTTTTCATCCAAATTCTTTCAATTCTTAGGAGGCTTTGCGTTGTTTATCTCGTCAAGTGTCATTCCATCTTGAAGCTCATGTCCTTTTCCTTCCATTTTCAGCGGTGCTACCTAAATCCTTTCGGTATTATTCGTTTCTTTTCTCATTCTAACCCTCCGGTTAGAATGGCGGATTCGAGTCTGTCGTGTTTCCATGAGCATTTGATTCTCGTCGTTCTCGTCGTTCCTCTCGTCTTCTCGAGTGCTCTTGATTCTTTACTTCTTCTCTTGAGTTCTTGTTTCGCCTCTTCCTTTTTTCTCTTCCGTCTCGGTCCTAAGATCTCGGGACGAGATCTCTTGTTAGTGGAGGAGTGTTATAGCGCCGGATTCGATCGCCAGTGTCCTTGATTATTCGCCGTCTTTGCCATGTCATTTGCTTGCGTGTTGCACTTTGCCATGTCATCATCTGCATTTCATATCATGTCATCATGTGCATCGCATTTGCATCGTGTTAGTCTCATGCATCCGAGCATTTTCCCGTTGTCCTTTTCAATCCGGCACTCCAATGTCTCCGGCGCTCCTTTTACCTCTTTTTAGGTGTGCGGGTGTTAAGCGTCTCGGAATGGAGCGAGGTTTGTCAAGCGGCCTTGGTATACCACGGTGAACCGCTGTCAAGTTCGGATCATTTGGAGGTCGTTTGGTACTCAACAGTTAACAGGAGTAACAGCGAAAGCCTCTTTGTTTGCAGCCCAAAACCCCTTCCAAAGTGGCCCAAAACCCAGCAAACTCTCCTCCATGCTCTCGATCGTTCGATCACGATCGCATGGCAAAACCGCACCTCATTTGGACTCTCCTAGCTCCCTCTACCTATATAAACACCTTCCCTCCAAAATCACGGTCAATTCCCCGAAACCTAAAATTCGTCCCGCTCTTGGACCGTCCGCCGCCACGGATGCATCTCCGCCGCCGCGCCCATGGCAGGGGCTGCCACATGGCGCCGCCGCCTCTGCGCCGCCCGCCCGCCCGAGCCCGTGGCCTTGCCCATGACCCATCCGGCCGCGCCCGCCTCTGCGCGCCTCGGTCGAGCCCGCTCCGCCGCCGCCCGTCTTGCCGCCGCCCGCCTCCACCGCCCGCGGTCGCCACCTACGCCGCCCCGCCGCGCCCCGCCTCGCGCCCGGCCCGCCCGCCGCCGCCGCCTCGGCGCCGCCGCCCTCCGCCCGGCCCAGCGCGCTCGGCCGCCGCCCCTCGCCGTCCCTCCTCCTCCACCGCGTCCGTCGCCGCAGCGGTCGGGGGAAAGCCGATCGACCTCGGTTCGCGCGCCGGATCCCGCCCGGTTGACTTTTCCCCTCAAATTTAGTCTAAGTCCTATTTCATTAATATTTTCATGCATTTTCATCTTGCCATAACTCTGCATCCGTAGCTCCGTTTGATGCGTGTAATATGTCAAATTGTTTGCCTCGAAGAGTAGATCATTTCACCTCATTGCGTCATTTACATTTGAGCTCATCTTGATGCCGAAATGCTGTTAGAAGAGTGCTATGTGATGTTAGTTTTGATTCTTATCGAACATGCACTTTGTCATTTTGCCATGATTGATGTGTGCACCCTATGAATTTGAGTTCTACATGTGTTTTGTAATATGCCATGCCATCTTTCCAGGGGTGTATGCCATGTATTTTTGTGATCTATGTGATGACTAGAACAAGCATGCAAAGTTGGCTTCTGATGTTGCTGATTTATTTTTTTTCTTGATATTTTGATGCCATGTTAACTTGATGCTACGAAGATCAATGCATATTTTGAGATACTTCATAAGGATGTTTTGAACATATGGTTATGCTCTATCCATCCATGCCTTTGTTTGCAATTATGGAGTGCCATAGCTTGAGTCAATCGAGCTCTACTTTTGCTACAAAATGTTTCCTGGCAGATTGTTTACATGTTATTCAATTTTGCCAAGGGTGTTGTAGTTGATCCTTGCATGCTATGATGTTGTTCTTGCCTTGTATAGCTTCTATGCCATGTCTTCTAATTGTGAGTTGCCTTGCCATGCCATGTATTGCTCTGTGGTGAGTGGTTCAAGCTCACCAACATGCCTACTATTGTTGTTCCGGCCATGTATGAATCTGTAATATAACTTGCCATGTTTACATGGTTGCCATCATATCTTGATCCTTTTGGCTCAAGGTCACTAAGGGACTTTTGTTCTATGCATTTAGTAGTATCATGCCATGCCTTTGTTTGCCATGATCAGTTCCTGTAACATGTTGTTTCATAGCTCTAAACATTGCAACTTTGATGTTATTTACGCTAAAATGCAAAGCTGTTATTATTTGCAATCTTGCCATGTGTTTTTGAGCATGTTCTAGTGATTTCTGGAGATACCTCAGTGTTCATGTTTTGTAATGCTTTACCTGTACATCATGACCATGTCTTTTGTTTTCATGTTGAGATGCTGTAGCTTGTTGTTTTGGTGCTTGCAATATGCCTAGTTGCTGTTTTTGAATGATTGTGGTTATGACTTGTATAGAGTGTGTGTTGAACCGTTGCTCCGTTTTGAGTGTGTGCTATATGAAACTTGCTTGATTTTGCATGTAGTTTCATATTATCATGTTGCATCCTTGTTTTAAGGTGTTTGCTTGATGTTTGTATGCATTTTGCATCAATGCCATGCTTAACTTGTTTTGCTCATATCTTCTAGGCCGTAGCTCCGAATCTAATGAACTTTATATGTAACTTGACTAGAATTTCGTGTAGATCATCGTGGAGCATCTTAAATTGTTGTTTAACAACTTGAACATAAGGTTTATTCAGATCTGGACCAATTTCAAAATATGCATATGAGGACTTTAGGAATTGTTATATGTTGTTTAGGCCTCATTTAAACTTGCCTTGATGTGTTGCTCTTGCATGCATCATCTCTTGCCACGAGTAGCTTCATGTAGCTTTGTCATGCATCATGTTTGTTGTGCATCTTGTCATGTTCATGTGTGGTGTGTTTACCTATGTTGTGTGCTTCTTCTTGTTAGTTCCCGTTTCGTTGCGATCGTGAGGATTCGTTCGTCTACGCGTGGTTCGGCTTCATCCGTTCGTCTTCTTCATGGACTCGTTCTTCTTCCTAGCGGGATTTCAGGCAAGATGACCGCTACCCTGGATCTCACTACTATCATTGCTATGCTAGTTGTTTCGTTCTGTCGCTATGCTGCGCTACCTATCACTTGTTCCTCAAGCCATCCCAAATTGCCATGTCAGCCCCTAACCTTTTGCACCCTTCCTAGCAAACCATTGTTTGGCTATGTTACCACTTTGCTCAGCCCTCTTATAGCGTTGTTGAATTCAGGTGAAGATGAAGTTTGTTCCTTGTTGGAACATGGAGATGTTGTTCCTTGTTGGAACATGTTTACTTGTTGGGATATCACAATATATCTTATTCAATTAATGCATCTATATCTTGGTAAAGGGTGGAAGGCTCGGCCTTATGCCTGGTGTTTTGTTCCTCTCTTGCCGCCCTAGTTTCCGTCATATCGGTATTATGTTCCCAGATTTTGCGTCCCTAAGCGGTCGGGTGATTTATGGGACCCCTTGACGATTCGCTTTGAATAAGACTTTTCAGCAAGGCCCAACATTGGTTTTACCATTTGCCTCACCTATGCCCTTTTCTCTTGGGTTCCGGGCCCAAGGGTCATCTTTATTTTAGCCCCGGGCGATTGCTTCTCTAAGTGCTTGGGCTGAACAGTAGACTGCGGGGCCCCTCATAGCCTTCGAGGTTTGGTTTTACTCGTAGGATGTCTCATCGGTGTTGCCACGAGCGAGTGTCGGGAAGCTGATCGTGTCCCACGAACACCTATGGGACCTTGGTCCTTGTGGTTCGGAGGCGGAGAATGCGAAGAAGCGGATCGAGCGATGCACGAGCAGATTTACCCAACGGAGCTCTCAGGAGATAACACTCCTCTTGCTGCTTGGTTGATTCTATGGTGTTCTTGCTAGGGAGCAATGGAGCTACAAAACCTAGCACGGCGGCGTATTCTCGTGTCGGTCGAGTGAATCGAGCAGGCGAACCCTTGCTATGTTGCACATGGGCCTCCTTTTATAGTCTCAAGGGGTCACCACGGTGCAACACATATGAGGTACAAATGTAAAAGCGGTGGTTGGTACACCAACATACGATGTCTGATGATCTATACCTAATTACGGCGACAAGGGACAAGAGTCATAAATGCTGTCTCGATCGCTGAGCGATTCTGTGAGGACCGTCAAGTGCGCCTCCGTTCGCCCACGATGGTGGCTTGTCGGCGCCGCTTATCGCTGCTCCCGCTGGCGGCACAGCCCGCCGACACGCGTTCTGGAATGGCCCGTGGCGACACGTTGGCGGATGAGCTGGGCGGAGATGAAGAGAGGTTGCTGCGCGGCAAGCACCTTGCCGTGGCTGAATCCTGTCGGCGCTTGGGAGTTTGTCAACCACCAAGCCTTCCGGCAAGCTCGTCTTGCCGGGGTCTTATTTCGCCGTGCCTCGAGTGGCCTTCCGGCAAGCTCCTCTTGCGGGGCCTTGATCACTTTGTTCTTGAATGGCTCCAAAGGGCAGCGGAAAATCTTAGCGGTCACCAGGCCAGCCCCTGCGGCGGTGCTGCAACTGCCCGTGCGAGTTGAGGTACTAAGGTACCCCTACTTTAATACACCGGCAGGAGCCCCGGGCTGGGCCACACAGCGCCAAGCTACTGTTGGGCGAGGCCCAAAAGCAGTCTGCAGACGCAGCTTGTGTCTGGATCGCCATTACTCGCCCTGGACCCACCACGTCCCCACAGGCAGCACGCCGGGACGTGGCGTCGTGGGGAGATCGTGGGGCTTTCTTTAATGGGAAAATCGGGCGCCGCCCCTCTCCCTCCTTATAAGTAGAGTGCAGGGCAGGCGCCCACTGCCATTGCTGTCACATCAAAACCACCGCCGCTTCCCCATTTCTTCTCGAGCCCAAAGAGCGATGCTCCGCCCCTCCATTGCCCGGCGCCACTGCCGTCGACCTCCTCCACCACCTCCCCCATGGCTCCGAGGCCGACAAGGGAAAGGCGTGAAATCGGCCGGCCTTGGCGGCTCAGCGGCGGCCGGAAG
This sequence comes from Aegilops longissima, assembly GCA_021605205.1. Taxonomy (NCBI): domain Eukaryota; kingdom Viridiplantae; phylum Streptophyta; class Magnoliopsida; order Poales; family Poaceae; genus Aegilops; species Aegilops longissima. The sequence goes on from JAHIAM010006029.1 coordinate 43,927, forward strand.
GCGGGCCCTCTTGATCCCAGCTTGACAAGAAGGGCTGCGGGGAGCTGTACTACCTTTTGCAGTCGGCGGTGGCGTGGGCGCACCGCGCGAGGTGATCTCCGCCGCCACGTCAGATAAGGTTTCCATGGTACCCTTTTTGCGCTTTTCTTCCTTGCGGGCTCTGCCGCCTTTTCAATTCTTACGTGATGTCATGAACACATATGGCCTCCGCCTCCTTGATTTCACCCCAGCGCCGTCCTCACCATGGCTGTTTCGCACACCTCTGCGAGAACTTTGTCGGAGTCCACCAAATGTAGCGCTTTTCGCCATTACTTCATGCCCAGCGTAGAGAGGAGAGCCGCTTGCAGGAATTGCATGGATATCCGGGATCGGCAAGAAGGAGGCATATCTTGACGGAGCTGCGCGACAAGTGGGAGGAGTGGAGAGCTGGCGGTGTTGGATCTTAGAGGAGGAACGCAGCCTTTCACCGCCTGCGCCGAACCCCCATAGTCTGCAGCAGCGGTTGGTGTAACTTGGCGCGGAGGATGCCAAGTTGAAGATTCCGTGACTAGGATCTTGCGCCTCGGACATGCCGGGCTTACCGTAGGAAGCGGTTAAGCGCGAACTTCCTTCACCGCCGCATTAAGCCCTTGCGAGAGAGAGGAGGCCTGCTTGGGAGTTCAAAACACGGCGGATATCATGAGGCTGCGCCCGGTCTGAAGCTGGAACTTCACTGTCTTGGAGCTAGATGGCATGCTGCGGGAGCTGTTCAAGCTGATGAGATCATCCCGAGTGGTTCATGTTGCGAAGTCGTGCCCTTGTGCAACAACTCGTCGCTTGACCGCATCCAGCGCGATGATGCCGTTGTGCGATTCGAGGAATCGTTCAACTAGCGAAGCCGCCCGACGACGTCGTGCAGCAGTTCTTCGACGACTTAGAAGAAGTGCCGATCCGTGCCGGCAATGAGCGGCTCACCAGCGACACCACCGGCGGGAGATGGCGCGCGCCCACAAGTTGGAGGCGAGCTGCTGCCGCTAAGCGTGTTTGGGTTCCTTGTCGAGGCAGAGAGACAGCCGGCGGCAAGCCTTGCCGACCGAGAGGAGTTTGCCGATGAGGAGGAGCAGGCCGAGCCCGACAATGAGCGGCGAGCCTCTTGAGGCGCCTCCCCTCCGCCGTCAAGTAGCTTGCCGCGGGGAGGGCCAGCGGCCCCGCCAAGAGGCGCCTCCATAAAGCGGAGAAGTGGCGGGGCGGCGCGGGCCAACAACCGCCCTCGCCGCCCGGCCTGCTGCACCGTGGCAACACTTGTTGCAGCAGGGGCGCCTCATGCCGCCCTGACAGCAGGGGCGGGGTCCTCTGGAGCCCGGCCCCGCACCCGCCAGCGCTTGGGAATCTACCCCTCCAATTAAGTCGCCTTTGGGCAGAATTGGTCTCTCCGCCCTCGGCTCGAGGAAGAAGAGGAAGAGTAAGATCTTGTCGCTGCTACTTGTAATCTTTCAATTTCTGCTTTATCTTGTATCGACTTGTTTCGCTCTGAACCTTCTCCTTCTTGGGGCCAGCTGGCTCGGAGGCGTCGAAGGCCAAGACCACGGTGGTTGTCGTCTCGGGCGATTCCCCTATGGCGACAGGGAGGCACGTCTGAGGCTCCCTTGCGGATCCGGCAACCCTTCATGAGCAGCCCCGGCACAGCCCCAGCGTAAGTGTTTAATCCATTTCTTCACGGTTAGGTGTGCTTGGGTGCTCCTTCATCCTGATATCTGGCTTGTTGAATTATGTAGGAGGCGAGCAGCCTCATCGGGAGGTCCGGAGGTCGCTCGAGTTCAGCCTCATCGGGAGGCCCGGAGGTCACCCAGTTTGCTGCGCTTCAACTTCATACCAAGGGAGAAATCTCCGCCAAGGGCGCTCTCCGGCAAGGGAGGCCTCTCCAGAGCAAGGGAGCTTCTCCGACAAAGGGCAGCGCCAGCGACCCTCCGGTGGTGGAGACCGCGACAGCAGATCCCACTAGGTAATCTTCTTGCTTGAGAATTTTCCTTGGGTTCTTTTCTTCCGTTCTTCTTTTTTGAACATTTGCTTGACTTGTTCTTTCTTTCTCGATCGTCAGATCCATCGCGAAGAGCCGATGGAGGCGAAATTTGTCGGCGAGAGGGCCTTCGCGGCAACAATGGCAGCGCCGCCAACATGGAGGAGGAGGCTGGCGCCGATGGGTCCGCGGCGAGAGGCCGCATAAGGCTGCCGTCGAGAGGCTGAGGAGGTCGGTGATCGTCTTGGCAGCCACGAGGCGCTTGAGGCGCCGAGCGCTGCACCGACCGCCGACCCCCGCCCACCGATGCGCGCCCGGACTCGAAGAGCCCAAGCCGGCGCCTATCCCGAAGGCGGCGAAGGTGTCTTCATCAAGCTTCGTGGGCGTCAAGCTCGAGGCACGGTCGAAGGAGACCTTCGACGTGGAGTTCTTCGCCTCTGCTGGGCTGTCGCTGGTTGTGGCGTAAGCAGCGGCGATGGCGAGCTGACTGAGGCGATTCTTTGAAGAGGTTCTTTGTCGCTCTACCGCGCCCGACAAGCCAAAGCTGAGTCGCGGGAAGCTCTTGTCGCGGGAGGCTGACATGGAGAAGCGAGAAGAGCTCGGTAGCGCCAACAAGGAAACTCTCGGGACATTGCGGGCCCAGCGGAGCAACTTGCTGAGGCGCAGCGGCTTTCATCTTGGAAGGCGAGGTCGAGAGCAGCAAGGCTTGCGGCGAAGCTCTCCAGCGCAAGAAGGTGGTGGCGCAGCGGAAGATCAACCTCGACAGCTATGAGGAAGATCTCGCCAGCGAAGCAATCAGTGTGAGCCACTCCGAGGAGGCAAGGGCGCCGCCCGAAGCTGCCGAGGCGCCAAGAAGGAATTGGAAGCGAGGTGGCCCAGCTGGAGGTCACCCTCGGAAGAGCACCGAGGAGGTCACCGGGCTGAGCCTTGAGCGAGAAGGGCGCCTACACTCTTGGCGAGCTGCAGGGGTCGTTTGCCGAGAAGATCAAGGGCTCGGCGCGCCAAGGACTCAAAGGCGGATCTGGGTTAAGCCCGACCACCACAGCGGAGGCTGAGCAGGCGCCAAGGAGGCGGAAGCAGGCCTCTGGAAGACCAAGGCCAGCGAGCTGCTGTCGAATCTGTGACCGCCGAGAATAATCTCGGAGATAGCATAATGCCTTTGGGCGGAAGGTCTTGTGGACCTTGCCGCCACCATCCATAGCAGCTGATGGGTGGGGATGGTGGATCTCGGTATTCCACAGCGAGAACCTCAACAAGCGTCAAGCTCAGCATGTTCTTCAAGGCGTCTTGGCGGGTCTCCAGTGACTCGGGAGGAGGTCCCAAAGCAAGCTGGCGGAGGTCGCGCCAAGTCTCGCGGGGCCCTCGAGGAAGGTCTTGATGAAGGTGGCCTTCCGCAACCCAGGCGTCGACTTCACCAAGTCCTCAAGTCCCTGCCTCCATCTGCGGCGTTGAGCGCTCAAAGCCCTTATCGCACCCATTGTGGATAGGGTGGCGGAGTCAAGAGGCTCGATGGCGACCGCGTGGACTAGGCCATAAGTTTATCTTTCTCTTGTGGCTGTAGATCATGTTTAGGCGAAAAATCTATTAGATCTGCGACAAGTTATTTTGTAATATACTCTATCTTAGGCATCGATCGCAATGTTATTTCCTTTACTTGATTCCTTCCTTGTATGTTTGTGCCCCTCGCTTTTAGGGAACTTGTCGGTGTGAACACCTTTGCCTTGGCCGAGTCTGGAACTGTCATGACTTCTTTGGCAATGCTGCCTCCGACAAACAACCTTATGCAACTAGTTGCAGCACACTTAAGTTGTTGGCGGACTCGAAACAAAGTAAGAGCGCAAAGCTAGTCACGAGTTGGTTCCTCGGCGCTGGAGTTTTCCATACAAAGTACTATCGTTCGAGGAAGATAACTTAAAAACTTAAAACTGATTGCTTAAACTTAGCAACAGCTTTTACATCGTTTGTATCACAGCAAAGCGATACTTCCTCGAGCAACACTTGGCGGCCCACGTTATCTTCTCCTCCCCCGGTTAACTTGTGGGTGGATGAACCTTCCTCTTTTTGAGAAGAAAGAAGAAAATAAAGTTATGGAGCCTAGTGGCTTGTTATAACTTACGGGTGTGTATGCTGCACAAAATGTCGGATAACACATGCATAATAATGATCAAAGCATGAAATTGACAGATTGTGCGCGACACATAAGCTTCTTGATGCAGAGTGCTGCGCCCGGCTTTGTACAAAGGATTACATGCAACAGCAAGACTTGTACAAAAGGGTGGTTGCGAAGCAGGTCCGACAACGCGCCCTATGGGTAAAACTTACGAAGATGCTCTATATTCGAGGAGTTGCTCACGGGCGCCATCTTGGTCTCAAAGCGGACAGCGCGGGCCTAGTGACTTCGTTTCACCCGATAGAACCTTCCCGCCGGCGTCAACTTGTTGGAATTCTTGGCGGATTGAACACACCGAAGAACAAATTCGCCTTCCTCGAAGCCGGCATTAACTGCGGCTATGGTAGCGGCAAAACTTCTTTGATAACGAGCAGCTCGTCTGACCTCACTGAAGGCGATCTTCCTCGAGAACAGCGCGTCATCTTATCGCAGCTGCTCTTGCTCAAGCTCATCATAGCGAGTACTCGAGGTGACCCGTATCTGAGTTCCGTGGGAGAAGCTGTTTCTGCTCCATAGACTAGAAAAAGGTGTCGACCGGTGGCTCGATTTGGCGTCGTCTGATCGACCAAAGAACCACCGGCAGCTCCTCGATCCGAGTTTCTTCCGCACTTGTGCAGCTTTGTCAAAAGTTCTAGTCTTGAGTCCTCGCAGCACTTCAGCATTTGCCCTCTACGCTTGACCGTTGCTTCTCGGGTGAGCAGCGAAGCAAAAGCAGACCTTGGCGCCAAGATCTTGGGCGTCTTGCATGAAGGTGCGACTTCGTGAATTGGGTGCCGTTGTCGGTGATGATCGGTTAGGTATCCCAAAGCGGCAAACAATTGACTGAAGAACTTGATGGCTGTGTCTGTCACCTTCCTCCTTGCTTCCACTTCCGGCCACTTTGTGAACTTGTCGATTCGACGTACAAGTACTCAAAGCCCTGACAACTTCGGGGAAGGGGCGAGATATCGAGCCCCGGACCGAAAATGGCTAGGACAAAGGGATCGTCTGGAGAGCTTGAGCTGGCTGGTGTATCTGTTTTGAATGGAACTGCCACGCTTCACACTTGGTTACTTGTGCGTTGCATCTGGAGGCTTACGGCGGAAGAAACCTTGGGAAGCTTTGCGGCAAGTGCTCTTCTTGTGATGTGGTGACCACATGTGCCTCCGTGTATCTCTGCCAGCAGCTTGTCCATCTTCCGGCAAATACACTTCAATTTCACTCCGTTGAGTCTTCTTACATGCAGGATGTTGTCAACAAACTGATACATACTTACTGCCGGGCTACTTTTCCGCTTCTTCTTGCTCTTGGGAAGTTCTCTGTCTCTGCGAGAAATGGGCGATCTCTGTGCCCATCTTTGGAGCTTGTGGCTCGACAACAAGGACTAAAGGCACATCGCAGCTGCGGGAACATCAGCTTCACGGCAGAACCTGCGGCTCTGCGGAGCTAGATGATCCCGACAAGATTGGCGAACAAAACTTGTCGGGGGCGTCTGCTTCAGCGGAACAAACCCTTAGGTTTGTCGGGCGAACTGTTCCTCAGCGATATTGCGTTGATTTTGGGGACCTTCTTGGCGGCGGCCGAGGAGCTCTGCCGGAAAGTAGTCACCAGAAACCAACTTCCTCTTCTTGCTCTGTCCTGTTGATGGTGTTACAGTTGGTTGAGTCAGCTTGAGCACAAAAATTCCTGGTTCCACAGGTAACTTAAGTGCGGCACATTTTGAGAGGCCATCAGCAATATCATTCTGAGCTCTTGGAACGTGTTCCATTTGCAGGCCTTCAAAGTGCTCTTCTAGCTTTCTCACTTCATTAATGTAGGCTTCCATCAATGGACTATGATAATCTTTGTTCACTTGGCGGACGACAAGCTGCGAGTCACCCCTGACGATAAGCTTCTTGATCCCAAGGTCCACCGCAATTCTAAGACCGGCAAGCAAACCTTCATACTCTATAGTATTATTTGTTTCTTGCTCCTTGGGAAAGTGCATTTAGACTATGTACTTGAGGTGCTCTCCGGTGGGTGCGATAAGCACACGTCGGCACCGGTGCCTTGCGCGAGCACCATCAAAGTACATCGACCACTCTTTACTTGCTTCCTTGCGGGGATGCTCGTCTGGAGGTTTCTTCATCTTGCGTTGGCGTCCATTCTGCTATAAACTCTGCCAATGCTCTGCTTTGGATAGTTGAAGTGCTTTCAAACTTAAGGCCAAGCTTGGCAGTTCAGTGCCCACTCAACAATCACACTGTTTCTTGGATTTTGCAATATCCTCTTCAGTGAGCGGTGACAACTGTTATCTCATGTGCTTGGAAGTAATGGCGCAGCTTTCTCGAGGCCATGAGGAGGCGAAAAGCAACCTGCTGCGGAATACCTTAACCTAGCCCCTGTAGAAGGGAGGCGACAAAGTGGTAGGCGCTGCACCATCCTTTATGTATCTTGTGCAACCCTGCGCATATCCGTCATTATCGGGACGAGCTTATTGCGAAGCCCTGCTTGTCGCGGATAAATGTCGCCTCGGTTGCCCGGCTCATCATCGCCTCCCTCTCCGCTACTAGCAGCACTAACCACTTGATTGGTTGCTGCTATGTACAACAACAACTTCTCTTGTGGCCTAGGTGCGACAAGTATTGGAGTGGAGGCAGGTACCTCTTTAAGTCTGCAGCGCAACCTCCGCCGAGTCCATTTCATTGGACCTGCCTTTTTCAAAATTTTGAAAAATGGTAGAGACGCGCTCAGTGACTTAGAGATAAACCTCTTTGAGACAACCACGCAACGGCAAGCCTTCGACATCCTTGCGCGCTTTGGTGCTTCAATCTGCTCAATGGCCTTGATCTTGTCGGGATTGGCTTCAATTCCCCTACGAGACACGAAGAACCGAGAAGCTTGCGGAGGGAACTCCAAACACGCACTTCTGGGGTTGAGCTTGAGGTTGATCTTCGCAGATTTGCAAGGTCTCATCTAAGTCTTGAACGAGTTGCTTTGTCCTTGCTCTTAACCACTATGTCATCCATGTAGGCTTCTACATTTCTATGTATTTGTGGCTCAAAGGCATCATGGACTACTCTATAAGCGTTGAACCAGCATTCTTTAAACGAAAGGCATCCTTATGAAGCGATTATGTGCCACATGGTGTAATGAGCAGCGGTTTCTCTTCATCTTCCTCTACCATGAAAATCTGATGATATCCTGAATATCGTCAAGAAATGAAAGCAAATCACATCCGGTGTGGAGTCAACAATCTGGTCTATCTGGCGGCAAGGGAAATGGGTCTTTGGGACAAGCTTTATTAACATCAGTAAAAGTCGATCTGAGTCTCCATTTCCCATTTGCCTTCGTGCAACTTCGGATTGGCCAACCACGTGGGATGGAGCACTCCTCTAACAAGGCCTGCTGCTTCAAACTTCTTGATCTCTTACGCTATGAATTCTTGGCGCTCCTTTGCTGTTTCCTAACTTTTTGCTTGGCGGGCGGCGTGAGGACAGACAGCTAGGTGGTGCTCAATTACTTTCACAGGAACACGGGGATGTCGGATGGTTGCCACGCAAACACGCCGACATTGCCCATGCGAAAACAGCTTGAGCTCGCCTTCCTATTTAGGGTCAAGCGTGGCGATGGTGAAAGTACCACCGGTGCCGTCCTCGCTGGCGGACACCTTCTTGGTCTTGGTAGACTGCCATCTTCTTCTTGCACTTGCGGTGGAGCTCCGATGGTGCGTCCTCGGCGGTAGCGGCACTCGAAGAGTGTGCGCTTGCGGAGTGGGCATCGAGTTCTTGCGGACAAAGTGGTCTTCTTCTTCCCCGGGAGCTTGCGTGCAAGTGGTTTGCTATCTGTGGCGGCTGCTGCATCGGTAAATCTTGTCGGCGCAGATAAGCGCATCCTTCTTGTCGCCATGGACAGAAATGGCGCTTATCGGGCGGGCATCTGAGCAGGTTGTAGGCGTAATGAGAGGCTGCCATGAACTTGGCGAGTCTTTGGGCGGCCAAGTATTCCATTAATAGGGCAATGAAATCGGCAACGTCAAATGTGACCCTCTCGGTCCTAAAATTCAGTTCAACATCCAAATGTCACCGGCGGTGTGATCTTCCCTTCGGCTTGCTCCTTCACGGTTAATTCCTTGAAAAGTACCGGTTTCTTGAGCTCATTGTCGGGGATCTGAAGCTTACGGAACCTGCGGAGGAGATCAGATTCAGGCGGCCCGCCGTCAACCAACATCTTTGTGACCTTGAGGTTGCGGATAGTTGGTGATACCAACATCGGCAAGCACCCGGCTGCCGATGTCGATCGGGGTGATCCTCAATGTCAAAGATGATGGGCGTCTGGACCACTTGAGAGGTTTTGGCGACTCTATGGATGGCTCTGCTGCATTAACCTCACGCATCCATTGCTTGAGTTGGCGGTGCGGTATCTGAAGAAGCACCACCGTCAGCGAAGAACCTCTATTGCCTTCCGGAACTCCTGCTCATCAACCGTGCGTCTTCCATGTCTTCATCATCTTCTTCTTCTTCTTCGTCCTTATCGCGGCCCGCGGGGAGTCTGTCTCCTTGCCGCTGCTTGGCCTTGCCACAGCGTCCTCCCGGTCGGGTCTCTTCTTACTAACTGCACCAGCACCTTCTGGCCTTCTCCTTGTCTACTTCGCTCGTATTCAGCCCTCTGTAGCTCAACAAGCTGCTCGACTTTCTTGCAGCTCGGAGATCGTGGCCCTTAGTGCGGTGAATCTTCTGATCTTGTTTGTTGGAGCTGTCGGGGCTTGTCGGCGGCAACACAGCTTAGCGGTGGGTGTCGGCAACAACCTCCTTGCGGAGCCACCAGCCTTGGCTTTGTTGGCGGCACCATCCTTGCGGACTGCTCGACAACTAGTACTTCTTGGCTTTTCTTCTTTACATTATTCACTTGCGGCTCTTCCTTCTTGGGGGCGGTCTCCTCCTTGTCAGACTCTGCTCCCACATTCTCTCACAGGAGTCTTCTTCCTTCTTGACTGTGCACACTTAGCCGGCCAAGGCATATAGTTCCTTGACATCCTTGACCTTGCATCGCCATCTCCTCCCTCATCCTGCGGTTAAGCACATTTTGATGAAATCGCTGATCACATGGCAGAGGTGAACATCCGGGATGTTGTAATGCACTGGCTGAATCTGGATAAACTTGCGCGGGACTCTCCTTCCTTACAGGCGGCGGGTGAAGGTCACTCTCCACGGCCATGGGGCTTGTGGCACTTTGTGAAAGCGCCGACACAATGATGGCACAAATCTGCCCAAGAAGAAATGAGTTGTCCGGCAAGTGCATGAGCAAGACACGGCGTTTGGCTTGAGCACGGAGGAAGTAGTTGGCGAGATCTTATCATCTCGTCCTCGCGGCTTGCACGCGATGGTGTAGATCTTTGAGAACTCCGATGGTCGTCCTGCCATCATACTTCTCGGCTTTGCATCTGGTTTGAAGTTTTTCTTGTCAGACCCCTTGGACTTGCCGCAGCTCACGGGTGAGCAGGGCAACCTACTGTGTCTGACAAGTCACCACAATTCCTGGCGGATGCATGTCAACAGCGGGCCTGCGGCGTTGGTCAGATTGGCCTTCGCGCTTCTCTTCGGCGCTTCGATGCGGGTTCGGCGTCTTCGTCTTCCGTTCTCGAAGAACTTGGCGCTGATCGCGGCGAGCTCGCGGATCCGGCAGCGGCTGTGGAGTCGCTGTCGAAATGGATCCGTGAGTCGGCGATCTTAACCGGGAAGGGGAGTGCAGATGGCTGCACCCCGCATGTCTCGTCACCACCGGCTCGTGCCTTGTCGCCTTACCCGTGCTTCTGGCGCTTAGTTGCCTGCCAGGGCGTCGCCGTTGGCAAAAACGATGAGACTACGGATGGTGGCCCTCCACTCGTCGACCTTGTCGGCCCGTTGGAGGTAGTCTAAGCAGTTGGACTCGCCAAGGCTTCGCTGGGTAGTGGGTGGCAATGGCGTGCGGGCGAAGAAGCAGGATGTGCTCGGACTCCTAACCAAGTTAGGAGGAGCAGCATCTGGCGGCGACCGTGTCCCCACTCGTACCCGGCATCTTTGGCGTGCATGTGGGTCTCGAGGGCCTCGGGATCCTCCGGCTTGGCCTTGATCGATCGAGCGTATGGTGCTGCGGGCACCATGGCGCTGTCGTTCAGCGCCTCTTGAGAAGGGCAGCGGTGCGGATTCAGACGGCTGAAGCTTGCGCCGCCTTGTCCTTGGACCTGGCGGCGTCGTGGGCTCTCTCGTCGGTGCGGTTCCTCCCCGATGTCTTCCCACCTAAATGCGCTCCGGTGGTGGTGGGTTGAGCGTGCAGACGGTCCTGCTGCGCCGAAGTCTTCTTCTTGGTGGCATCTTTGAATGATGATGAAGATTGTTGCTCGTGTGAGCAGCTGGATCGGGTTCACACAACCTCGGCGCCCTACGGGCGCCAAAGATGTCGGGGAAGCTGATCGTGTCCCACGAACACCTATGGGACCTTGGTCCCTTGTGGTTCGGAGGGGCGGAGAATGCCTGAAGCGGATCGAGCGATGCACGAGCAGATTTACCCAACCCGAGCTCTCGGAGAGATAACACTCCTATTGCTGCTTGGTTGATTCTATGGTGTTCTTGCTAGGGAGCAATGGGCTACAAAACCTAGCTTGACGGCGTAGTCTCGTGTCGGTCGAGTGAATCGAGCAGCAGAGACCCTTGCTCGTTGCACATGGGCCTCCTTTTATAGTCTCAAGGGGTCACCACGGTGGCAACACATATGAGGGTACAAATGTAAAAGCGGTGGTTGGTACACCAACATACGGTGTCTGATGATCTATACCTAATTCGGCGGCAAGGGACAAGAGTCATAAATGCTGTCTCGGTCGCTGAGCGATTACAGGGGGGACCGTCAAGTCGCCTCCGTTACGCCCCACGATGGTGGCTTGTCGGCGCCGCTGCTCGCTGCTCCATTTGGCGGCCGCCGCCGACCGCGTGCCGGAATGGCCCGTGGCGACCGTTGGCGGATGGTGGAGCGGAGATGAAGAGGTTACTGCAGCGGCTGAATCCTTATCGGCGCTTGGGGTTTAGCGACCACCAAGCCTTCCGGCAAGCTCCTCTTGCGGGGTCTTATTTCGCCGTGCCTCGGTGGCCTTCCGGCAAGCTCCTCTTGCGGGGCCTTGATCACTTTGTTCTTGAATGGCTCCAAAGACGCGCGGAAGATCTTAGCGGTCACCGGGCCAGCCCTGCGGCGGTCTGCAACTGCAGTGCCGTGCGAGTTCGGGTACTAAGGGTACCCCTACTTTAGTCTACCGACAACGAGATATGTGCAGCTCCTATCGGGATTAGCCGCGCATCGGTGGCTTTGCTGGTCTTGTTTTATTCTGTCGAAATGTCTTGTGGCGGGATTCGAGGCTGATCGGGTCTTCCGGGAGAAGGAATATCCTTCATTGATCGAGAGCTTATCATGGGCTAAGTTGGGACACCTACGGTATAAACTTCGAAAGTCGTGCCAGCGGTTATGTGGCAGATGGGAATTTGTTAATGTCGGTTGTAGAAAACCGAAGTTGATCTTAATTAAAATACACCAACCGTAATGCGTATGCAGTGAGTGTCTCTTTTCGGGGTTGATCGAGAGGAGAACACGGTTTTACGGGTTATGTTTGGCGTAAGTAGGAGTTCAGGATCACTTCTTGATCATTGCTAGTTGGCGACCGTTTCTTTGTTTCTCTTCTCGCTCTCATTTGCATATGTTAGCCACCATATATGCTTAGTCGCTGCTGCAACCTCACCACTTTACCCCTTCCTTTCCTTTAAGCTTTGCTAGTCTTGATACCCATGGTAATGGGATTCTTTGATCCTCATGGCTCCTGATTACTACACCACCAGTTGTAGGTACAGGTTTGTGATGATCATGGCGAGGCGATGTTTGCTGTATTGGAGTTCTTCTTACACTTCTTCTTCGTTCAGGGATAGGTTCGGTCGGCGGCAGGCTACTTGAGGTGGATGTCGTTTGAGCTTATGTTTATTTTTCATCCTGATCGGATGTTGATCTTGTATATGATGTTAATGTATTCTTTTGGCATTTGTGCCTTATGTATGTATCCCCATCTATTATGTAATGTTGATGTAATGATATCCACCTTGCAAGCGTTTCAATATCTTGGGTCTATCCTTCTTTGGGACCGCCGAGTTCCTTTGGATAGGGTGGCATATTAGGCGTGACAGCGTGAGAGAGAGGGGGGCAGGTATCAATGCAATGCATGTGTCAGTAAATCATTATCCGAGCAAGCGTTAGCCACAAGCCTTTTCTGACGAAGCGCCGTAAGAACCGTTAAAGCGGCATCCGAAGCGATGTCAGTTTTGCCATGTCATTTAACGAACAGCCACTCCTCCTACAAATCTTCCACGTGAGTGTTAACAGCTGCCGTATGCTCCCTCCGTTCAAGAAATGCGGTGCATATAGCTTTATTGTAAATTAGAACCTGCAAACTTTTACCAAGTTTTAGGTGTACCAAATTGCACATGTAGAATACCCTGTATATATCATTTCATTCATCTTGAGAGGTAACTATAAAAGATGGGTGAGAGTCTACAAATAAAGACCATCGTATCACCCTTGACAATTTCAACCATCCTTTAGTGTCGAGGAATATCATAGGAACTCTATATGATATGATTTTATAGGATTTTTTCCTTTAGAGCCAATTGGTTCATAGGAATAGATTCATATACTCTACATTTCAAAGGAAATAAACATGATATCATTTCTATAGCTTTAGAGCCACTTGGTTCATATGAATGGATTCCTATACTCCCTTAATTTCAAAGGAAAATAAACATTAGCGTATATTCAATAGAAAAGTTCCTATGATATGAACCAAATTACATCTCTTTACCAACCCCTCCTCATAGGGCTTGAGATACATGTCATCTCTAGATTCAATAGAAAAGTTCCTATGATGTGAACCAAATGACATCTCTTTTCCAATCCCTACTCATAGGAATTGAGATCCTCCATGTCATCTCTTTCCCTACAACTTCCATGTATACATCTTCTATTCCTAAATAGATAGTACAACCCACTAGTAGCTTTTTCCAAAACATGCAACTATGGCACAAGAACTATATAGTGTGCCAATAACTTTGAAAGATGGTGGTTGGATGAAGCTAACCCGAAATGATCTGAGAGATGGGCAAATCCGAGCACTCACTGGTGGATGGATATCATCAACATTCCACCAGATCTGCCACATGTACAATTTAGAAGACTCCATGGTTGAACTTAAGCATAATGCACAAACCTCAAAACACAAGCACTTCTCCTTTGTTCTAGAATCTTACGTATCATAATTGATTATTTTTCTAAATGAATTGCCATTATTTGTTTTTACTTTATGATTTACAATGCACACCCCATGAATCTTAACATTTTATAAAACTAATTGATTTTGAATGAGATGAACTATAAGAACTAAGCGAACATCTACATCATGCATATATGACTCAAAGCTTTACATGCTATAGTGTGTATTTATTCATAATTTGGTTTGAAATCTCATGCGTTCAATACATGTGTACCTTACTAGTTTTGAGTAGAGTAGCAAATTTCATGCGGCCCGGGTATATCAAAATGCAGGGCCCATGCATCATTGCCTTCTCGTTGAACCTCGTCCACAATTTTTTGTACATGCTATATCTCCTTTGGTCCCCGAACCCAAAATGCCTCATTCCGTAAAACCAAGCGGCCCACACATATTTAAGGCCTCGACTCGAACCCGTTTACTACTGGCGTGGCCCTTGCCGTAGTACTCCTACAAACCCTACCGCCGCACTCATCATCGGTTTTCTTCAAGAGGACGAGGAGAAGCCGATTTGTAGTGGGCGCTTTCAAAAAAGGATGCAGTGGAGACCCTACCTAGGGTGCCCTAGGTAGCTACCGCTGCATCATTGTTTTCTCTTTTCTTTATGCTCTTGCGCACTAGAGTGAAATGATGGTTGCTTAGTCCGTCCAGCTTAATGCGGAAAGGTGGGGCTTTGTGATTTGACCCCTCATCGCTCATTTTCTACTCTTTGCGGCGCTCTGACGAAGGGTGCCTCAATTCAACAGCTGCTCGAACTGTAATTTGGTGCATCATGCGTGGAACAAGATGGTGGATGAGCCACATGTCGCCAAAGGGGTCTGTTAAGTGTGTAGCCATTTAGTTATGCGGCTGACCACAGCTTGAGTTGCTACGCCAACACGGCAGAGGCAACCTACCACTTGGTTTTGCTCCTTGGTGAATCCGACTATATTGATCTAAAAGATCGTCTGAACTACCCTCTCCGTCTCGGTTTTTTTATTTGTAGGCATCTCGGTTTATAGGGCCTGCACGTAGTTCTAGGTCATCCATTTGACTAACTAAATATGAGTTACTATGTCACAAAAGTATATCATTGGATTCTTATTGGTTGATATGTGAAGAAACAAGAAGTGAGGTAAGTTAATGCCTTTAGCCTTAGTATTTTGGGATTATTTGGTTTTTAGTAAGATGACTTACTCACCTAGGCGGAGGGGTAGTTGTATTTAAAAAGTCGAGGCGGGGCTTTTCCTGCTTGCGGTGGCGGAGGCAGTTCCGCCTAGTCGGTTCGACAGACCCAGCGAGAAGGCGAGGGGTAGGCTGCTTTGCAAGCGTGGGGCTGTGTGATTTGACACGAGTTCTTGCTAGACAGGTGGGGCCCGTGATTTGACTTGCCATTATCATTTTAGCTGCGGGCCTTCTGACCGGCGTGAGTCTCCTAATTCTGACCACCTCCATACAGGTGCCTCTCCCAATGCTCCACCATGTAGTAGTAGAGTGGCTCTTGCATGAGCCCACTTCTCCACTTTTCCTTGCCTCTCTTTCCTCCACATATGCAAAAATGCCATGTAAAGCGCACTATTGTACTTACTTGCTCTCTGGGGTGCTTAAGCTTGCCACATAGGCATAAAGTCTGATGTGGCAAGTTAATCAGAAGAGAGACTAGTTTGGTGACCCAAGGAAGAAGCGGTGCTAGCGTGTACCTAGGTGAAAAGACAATTTTGAGTCTATAGCTAATTAAATGAAGCAAACTTAGCAACACCATTTCATTGGAAGAGGTCACTCCTTGGCAAATGCAATAAATACTAGTACTCCTGTGTCCCATTATATAGAGCGTTTTGACACTACACTAGTGTCAGCGTTCTTATTATGGAGACGAAGAGAAATCTGAAAAAGATAGAGAGGAGTAAAAAAAATACACTTATAGCCAACCTTGTTGTAGTATGGTGACTAAGTGATGACTATGTATGACATGCCAACATCGAGATAGCCTAGCATGCCGTGTTAAATCTCCAAAGGGGCGCGACCAGATGCGGCACCAGCTGACGTCGTGGTATCAGCGACCATGATCGAGCTGCTTGCAGCCCGGATCTGAATCAAGCGATGCGCATGCTAAGTTGCTGAAAATTTGCAGAATAACCCTCCGGGATAGGATATTCACCCATAGGTCTAGAATCACGCCATGCAACGTTCGATCTCAGATCCAAGGGCTCTCGGAAGCCCGTATCATGGGAGAATGGAAAGCCACTACCACTGCCGTTCGACGGCGGCGATTCGCTCCTACTCGTCCCGTCCTTTAATACTCGGCGGTTCGCTCCTAGTCGTCCGTCCATTCACATTATGGCAGTTCCACTAATCTAACCCTCCTCCCAAATCCATGGCGTCCCAAATCTCCACGATCGGCGGTGAGTACAAGGTTAGAACCATCACCGGCGATGAGTTCGACGTCATCTACACCCGTACTTCATGACGGTGAAAGGATGCCTTTCTCGCTTGACGCATGTTCAAAAACTCACATGATGAGTGGGTGGCTGGGCTAGATGTTGAGTACACCACAGTCATGGGGACGAGAGGATCTAAAGGGCGAAGAGAGGAAAAGCCGCCGTGATCGGGTTTGTGTACATAACGTTTGCTTGGTCTACCACATATGCCATGCCGACGTTGAGTGCCAGATTTTAAGAACTTCCTCGAGGACAAAATAGTCAAATTCGTTGTATGTAGACTTTAAGAGCGACAAAGAAGTCCTGCGTCGGATAGGCCTCGTTGTAAACAACCCTTCGACCTCGGAAAGAATGGCGGTGCCCTCTATTCAGCCTTCAATGCGACCTGGCGAAACCATGGTTCATCCTTCGTCTGATGGCCGGAGAAACCTCCATACGTTTCATCGTCATGCATGGCAGCGGAATGTACTAGATATAGACCACATCCATGCGGCTGCAATGGATGGCTACCTTTGTTCAATATCTACAAGGGTTGGATGAAGAGCAACACCAAGTTGGCGGTTCAAGCAAGAAGTATCGGCCAGAGGAAGAGGACAGGGCGAAGTCGAGGGCGTGGGCGAGGACTCAGAGTAAGGTGGCGATGTCGTTGCTCATGGTGGTTCTAAACTTCTAATCACGGTGTCTACGGATTAGTTGCATAGTTTAATTTCGGTGTGCTTAGTTTAATTTGAGGGTGTGTTGTCTTGAGCCCCACAGAACTATGTTATGTTTCTTCTTGTTACTTTAACTCTTGATATGTACATACTAGTACTAGTATTTCTTTAATAAATTAGCACCCCAATTAAGCATGTACTAGCTTTTTAATAGTACTATATGCATAATTTGGCAATGAGTGCTCTCTATATATACCACCTTTTTTAAAATTTCAATTTTTGCTCCATGGCGCAATCCATCGATAGTGAGTACTCTTGTACAAAAGTATACATTTTTAAAAGGCTAGCGTCTTTGTTTCATCACACACACACACACACACACACACACACACACACACACACACACACACATATATATATATATATATATATATATAGCGATTAAATTCTCAACCTAGAGCAGCGTGCATGCCATAGTAGCGTCTGTCGGAGAAGTATAGTAAAAATGAGGTGATTTTACGAAAGCGATCGGCGAGGAGCATGGCATGTCATGCGGTCCCATGTCATGATGTACCAAGGCGATGCGCGTGTCCCTCTTGGCGAAGCAATACTAGTACGTGGTTTGAGATGATGTGAACCAAAAGTGTAGAAATAATGGTTTGCTTCGTCCGTGCAGGAAAAGTGCGACATTGTGATTTGGCGTCTCATTGCTCATTACTACTCTTGGGCGATGCAGGTGGGGTCGCCCCCTGTTTTACCTTTGTTATTTGGTGCTTGACCGTCGACCGGTTGCTATATGTCCCACATGTCGGCGACGAAGTGCAAATTCATGAAAGGGGCGTCGGCGGATTATACTACAGAAATTTATGAAAGGGCGACTTAGTTTTGGAAAAATATGTTTTTCACGATGCGTACCCACTAGGGTTTATAGGGCTCATCTAACAAACATTCGTTTTCCGTTTGATAAGTCTCAATTCTACTATACTAGTAGTAGTACCATTACATGTTGGATTTGAGGTGCGTTAGATCACCCGGCATCCTCATTTGGACTCTCTAGCTCCTCTACCTATATAACACCTTCCTCCAAAAATCACGGTCAATTCCCCGAAACCTAAAATTAGTCCCTTTCATGAACACGTCATATACGGATGCATCTCGCGCCCTTGGCGTAACCGGGGCTGCCATGGCCTAATGCGCCGCCTCCCTCGCCGCCAGCCGCCGGAGCCGTGCTGGCCTTATGATCGGCCCCGGCACAACCTCCCAGTCGAGCCCGCTCCGCTTGCCCTTGATCGCCGCCGCCCGCCTCCACGCCGCCCGGTCACGCCCACCCTACGCCGCCGGCAGCGCCCGGCCTCACGCCCACGACCCGTAAGCCGCGCCCGCCTCCAGCGCCGCCGCCCCTCCCGCCCGGCGGCGCCCGCTCCGGCCCACCGCCCTACCCGTCCTCCTCCTCCTCCACAGCGTCCGTCGCGCACGGATCGGGAGGGCAGATCCGACCTCGATTGGCGGCGCCCGGATCCGCTGGTTGACTTTTCCCCTCAAATTTAGTCTAAGTCCTATTTACATTAATATTTTCATGCATTTTCATCTTGCCATAACTCGCATCCGTAGCTCCGTTTAGATGCGTGTAATATGTCAAATTGTTTGCCTCGAGAGAGTAGATCATTTCACCTCATTGCGTCATTTACATTTGAGCTCATCTTGATGCCCGAAATGCTGTTAGAAGAGTGCTATGTGATGTTAGTTTCCGATTCTTATCGGAACATGCACTTTTGTCATTTTGCCATGATTGATGTGTGCACCTATGAATTTGAGTTCTACATGTGTTTTGTAATATGCCATGCCATCTTTCCAGGGGTGTATGCCATGTATTTTGTGATCTATGTGATGACTAGAACAAGCATGCAAAGTTGGCTTCTGATGTTGCTGATTTATTTCTGTTTCTGATATTTTGATGCCATGTTAACTTGATGCTACCAGAAAGATCAATGCATATTTGAGATACTTCATGAATGTTTTGAACATATGGTTATGCTCTATCCATCCATGCCTTTGTTTGCAATTATGGAGTGCCATAGCTTGAGTCAATCGAGCTCTACTTTTGCTACAAAATGTTTCTGGCAGATTGTTTACATGTTATTCAATTTTGCCAAGGTGTTGTAGATTGATCCTTGCATGCTATGATGTTGTTCTTGCCTTTATAGCTTCTATGCCATGTCTTCTAATTGTGAGGTTGCCTTGCCATGCCATGTATTGCTCTGTGGTGAGTGGTTCAAGCTCACCAACATGCCTACTTGTTATTTGTTCCGGCCATGTATGAATCTGTAATATAACTTGCCATGTTTACATGGTTGCCATCATATCTTGATCCTTTTGGCTCAAGGTCACTAAGGGACTTTTGTTCTATGCATTTAGTAGTATCATGCCATGCCTTTGTTTGCCATGATCAGTTCCTGTAACATGTTGTTTCATAGCTCTAAACATTTGCACTTTGATGTTATTTACGCTAAAGTCTGAAACTGTTATTATTTGCAATCTCCATATCATTTTTTGAGCATGTTCTAGTGATTTCTGGAGATACTCAGTGTTCATGTTTTGTAATGCTTTACCTGTACATCATGACCATGTCTTTTGTTTTCATGTTGAGATGCTGTAGCTTGTTGTTTTGGTGCTTGCAATATGCCTAGTTGCTGTTTTTGAATGATTGTGGTTATGACTTGTATAAGTGTGTGTTGAACGTTTTGCTCCGTTTTGAGTGCTATATAAACTTGATTTTGCATGTAGTTTCATATTATCATGTTGCATCCTTGTTTTAAGGTGTTTGCTTGATGTTTGTATGCATTTTGCATCAATGCCATGTTAACTTGTTTTGCTCATATCTTCTGGGCGTAGCTCCGAATCTAATGAACTTTATGTAACTTGACTAGAATTTCGTGTAGATCATCGTAGAGCATCTTAAATTGTTGTTAACAACTTGAACATAAGGTTTATTCAGATCTGGACCAATTTCAAAATATGCATATGAGGACTTACCGGAATTGTTATATATTGTTTCGGCCTCATTTAAACTTGCCTTGATGTGTTGCTCTTGCATGCATCATCTCTTTCCACGAGTAGCTTCATGTGCTTTGTCATGCATCATGTTTGTTGTGCATCTTGTCATGTTCATGTGTGGTGTGTTTACCTATGTTGTGTGCTTCTTCTTGTTAGTTCCGTTTGTTCGCGATCGTGAGGATTCGTTAAATCTCACAACGTGGTTGGCTTCATCCGTTCGTCTTCTTCATGGACTCGTTCTTCTTCCTAGCGGGATTTGAGGAGATGACCGCTACCACAGATCCTACTATCATTGCTATGCTAGTTGTTTAGTTCTGTCGCTATGCTGCTTACCTATCACTTGTTCCTCAAGCCATCCCAAATTGCCATATCAGCCTAACCTTTTGCACCTTCCTAGCAAACCATTGTTTGGCTATGTTACCACTTTGCTCAGCCCTCTTATAGCGTTGTTGAATTACAATGAAGATGAAGTTTGTTCCTTGTTGGAACATGGAGATGTTGTTCCTTGTTGGAACATGTTTTACTTGTTGGGATATCACAATATATCTTATTCAATTAATGCATCTATATACTGGGTAAAGGTGGAAGGCTCGACCTTATGCACGTGTTTTGTTCACTCTTGCCGCCCTAGTTTCCGTCATATCGGTATTATGTTCCCGGATTTTGCGTCCCTATGGTCGGGTGATTTATAGGACCTTCAGCGGTTCGCTTTGAATAAGACTTTTCCGGCAAGGCCCAACATTGGTTTTACCATTTGCCTCACCTATGCCCTTTTTCTCTTGGGTTCCGGAGCCCAAGGGTCATCTTTATTTAGCCCCCGGGCCATTGCTTCTCTAAGTGCTTGGCCTGAACCGAAATAGACTGCGGCCCCCTCATTGCAAGCTTCGAGGTTTGGTTTTACTCGTAGGATGTCTCATCCGGTGTTGCCTGAAGCAGAGTGTGGGAAGCTGTCTTACACCTATGGGACCTTGGTCCCTTGTGGTTCGGAGGCGGAGAATGCAAGCGGATCGAGCGATGCACGGCAGTTACCCGGCTTGAGCTCTCGGAGATAACCTCCTCTCTTGCTGCTTGGTTGATTCTATGGTGTTCTTGCTGAGGAGCAATGGAGCTACAAAACCTAGCTGGCGTATTCTCGTGTCGGTCAGTGGTCGAGCAGGCGAACCCGCACTATATTTGCACATGGGCCTCCTTTTATAGTCTCAAGGGGTCTGGTGGCAACACATATGAAGTACAAATGTAAAAGCGGTGGTTGGTACACCAACATACGGTGTCTGATGATCTATACCTAATTACGGCGACAAGGGACAAGAGTCATAAATACTGTCTCCCGGTCGCTGAGCGATTGCAACAGGGACCGTCAAGTGCGCCTCCGTTCGCCCGCGATGGTGGCTTGTCGCGCCGCTTCGCTGCTCCCGCTGGCGTACAGCCGCCGACACGCGTTCTGGAATGGCCCGTGCGACACGTTGGCGGATGAGCTGGGCGGAGATGAAGAGAGTTGCCTGCGCTGCCGGCACCTTGCCGTGGCTGAATCCTTGTCGGCAGGGAGTTTGTCAACCACCAAGCCTTCCGTGGCTTCGTCTTGCCGGGGTCTTGCTTCGTGCCTCGAGTGGCCTTCCGGCAAGCTCCTCTTGCGGGCTTAATCACTTTGTTCTTGAATGGCTCCAAAGGAGCCATGGAAAGATCTTGGCGGTCCACCCAGGCCAGCAGCCACCTTGTGAGAGTCAACTGCCCGTGCAGTTGAGGGTACTAAGGTACCCCTACTTTAATCTACACCCAGGAGCCCCGAACTTTAGGCCACTACGGCCAACTCTGTTGGGCCGAAAACAGTCTGCCAGACACCGGTCTGGATACGCCATTACTGCCCTGACCCACCACGTCCCCCGCAGGCGGCCGGGGACGTGGCGTCGTAAAGGGAGAGATCGTGGGGCTTTCTTTAATGGGAAAATGGGCACGCCCCTCTCCCTCCTTATAAGTGGGGTACAGGGCAGGCGCCCACTTCCATCTTTGTCACATCAAAAACCACCGCCGCTTCCCCATTTCTTCGAGCCCAAGAGGCGATGCTCGCCCCTCCATTGCGGCGCCACCAGCGCCGTCGACCTCCTCCACCCACCTCCCCAGCTCGAAGGCCGACAAGGAAAAGCGTGAAATCGGCGGCGCTGGCGGCGGGCCCTCTTGATCCCCTGCGGCAAGAAGAGCTGCGGAGCTGTACTACCTGCGGTCGGCGGTGGCGTGGGCGCACCCGCGAGGGTGATCTCCGCCGCCACGTCGATAAGGTTCCCAGGTACCTTTTTTGCGCTTTTCTTCCTGCGGGCTCTGCCCGCCTTTAATTATACGTGATGTCATGAACACATATGGCCTCCGCCTCGATTTCACTAACGCGTCCTCACCATGGCTGTTTCGCACACCTCTAAAGGCTTTGTCGGGGTCCACCAAATGTAGCGCTTTCGCCATTACTTCATGCCCAGTAGAGAGGGAGAGCCGCTTGCCGGTGCATGGATATCCAGGATCGGCAAGAAGGAGGCATATCTTGACGGAGAGCTCGCGGCAAGTGGGAGGAGTGGAAGGCTGACGGTGTTGGATCTTAGAGGAGAACGCGGCCTTTCACCGCCTGCGCGAACCCCCATAGTGCGGCAACGACTGGTGTAACTTGGCGCGGAGGATGCGGGTTGAATTACCGTGACTAGGATCTGCGCCTCGAGACATGCAGAGCTTACCGTAGGGCTTGGCGCGAACTTTATCCGCCGCATTGCGCCCTTGCGAGAAGGAGGCCTGCTTGGGAGTTCAAAACACGGCGGATATCATGAGGCTGGCCCGATGAAGCAGGAACTTCCTGTCTTGGGCTAGATGGCATGCTGGGGAGCTGTTCAAGCATGCAGATCATCGAGTGGTTCATGTTGCCGAAGTCGTGCCTTGTCGACAACTCGTCGCTGGCCGCATCGCGCGATGATGCCGTTGTGCGATTCCCGGGGAATCGTTCAACAGCGAGGAACGCCCGGCGGCGTCGTCAGCAGTTCTTCGGCGACTTAGAAGAAGTGCCGATCCGTGCCGGCAATGACGGCTCACCAGCGACACCACCGGCGGGAGATGGCGCGCTCGCCCTGAGGTTGGAGGGCGGCGAGCTGCTGCGCTAAGCGTGTTTGGAGTTCCTTTGTCGAGGAAGCGAGACAGCCGGCGGCAAGCCTTGCCGACCGAGAGGTTGCCGATGAGGGAGGAGGCAGCGAGCCCGACGACAATGAGCGGCGAAACTCTGGCGGCGCCCCTCCCGCCGTCAAAGTAGCTTGCAGCGGGGAGGGCCAGCGGCCCCGAGGAGACGCCTCCATAAAGCAGAAGTGGCGAAGCCGCGGAGCCAACAACCGCCCTCGCCCGACGCCCTGTTCCCGTGGCAACAGCATTGTTGGGGCGCCTCATGCCCTCCAACCGGCAGGGCGGGGTCCTCACAGGCCCGCACGCACGCCAAGCGCCAGAATCTACCCCTCAATTAAATGTGCTGGGCCAGTCGGTCTCTCCGCCCTCGGCTCAGAGGAAGAGGAAAGTAAGATCTTATCGCTGCTACTTGTAATCTTTCAATTTCTGCTTTATCTGTATCGACTTGTTCGCTCTGAACCTTCTCCTTCTTGGGCTCGGAGCGTCGAAGAGCCAAGACCACGGTGGTTGTCGTCTCGGGCGATTCCCCTATGGCTGACAGGAGGCACGTCAGGCTCCCTTGCGGATCCGGCAACCCTTCAGTGAGCAGCCCCAGCACAGCCCCAGCGTAAGTGTTTAATCCATTTCTTACGGTTAGGTGTGTGGGTGCTCCTTCATCCTGATATCGGCTTGTTGAATTATGTAGGAGCGAGCAGCCTCATCGGGAGGTCAGTCGCTCGATTCAGCCTCATCGGGAGGCCCGGAGGTCACCCGAGTTCTGCTCGCTCAGCTCGCCACCAAGGGAGAAATCTCCGCCGAGGGCGCTCTCCGGCAAGGAGGCCTCTCAGGCGAGGGAGCTTCTCCCGACCGAGAACAGCGCCCGACGACCCTCCGGTGGTGGAGACCCGGCAACAGATCCCGCTGCGGGTAATCTTCTTGCAGAATTTTCCTTGGGTTCTTTTCTTCCGTTCTTCTTTTTTGAACATTTGCTTGACTTGTTCTTTCTTTCTCTGATCGTCAGATCCATCTGCGAAAGAGCGATGGAAGTGAAATTGTGCGGCGAGGGGCTTCGCAACAACCTTGCGCCGCCAACATGGAGGAGGAGGCTGGCGCCGATGGGTCCGCCCGGCGAGAAGGTATCAGGCTGCCGGTCACGGTGAGGGAGGTCGGTGATCGTCTTGGCAGCCTGAGGCGCAGGAAGCGCT
Source organism: Aegilops longissima (assembly GCA_021605205.1). Lineage (NCBI taxonomy): Eukaryota > Viridiplantae > Streptophyta > Magnoliopsida > Poales > Poaceae > Aegilops > Aegilops longissima. The sequence goes on from JAHIAM010006029.1 coordinate 67,837, forward strand.
TGACGCTGCACCGACCGCCAACCCCCGCCCGATGGCCGGAACTCGAAACCCAACCGGCGGCGCTATCTGAAGGCGGCGAAGGTGTCTTCATCAAGCTTCGTGGGCGTCAAGCTCGGGCACGGTGAAGGAGACCTTGACGTGGAGTTACTCGCCTGGCCCTGGCTGTCCGCTGGTTGTGCGTAAGCGGCCAGCGATGCGAGCGAAGAAAGCGATTCTTTGAAGAGGTTCTTGTCGCTCTACGCGCAAACAAATAGCCCAGGTCGCGGGAAGCTCTTGTCGCGGGTGAGGCTGACATGGAGAAAGCGAGGAAGGAGCTCGGTACGCCAACAAAGGCTCTCCGGGACATTGCGGCGGTAGCGGGAGCAACTGCTTGAGGCGCCGCGGCTTTCATCTTGGAAAGGCCGGTCGAGGAGCAGCAAAGGCTTGCCCGGCGAGCTCTCAGCGCAGAAGGTGGTGGCGCAGCGGAAGATCAACCTCGACAGCTGAGGAAGATCTCGCCCGGCAGCAATCAGTGTGGCGGGCCTCCAGGAGGCAAAGGGCGCGCCCGAAGCGCGAGGCCGCCAGAAGGGTGAAGCAGAGGTGGCCCAGCTGAAGTCACCCTCGAGAAAAACGAGGAGGTCACCGGGCTGAAGCGCGGAGCGAGAAGCGCCTACACTCTTAGCGAGCTGCAGGTCGTTTAGCAAGAAGATCAAGGCTGTTGCCAAGGACTCAAAGGCGGATCGGAGTTGGCCAGCCACCACGGCCAGGCGCTGAGCAGGCGCCAAGGAGGCCAAGCAGGCCTGCTGGGAAGACCAAGGCCAGCGAGGAGCTAGCATCGAATCTGTGACCGCCGAATAATCTCGGAGATAGCATAATGCCTTTGGACGGAAGGTCTTTGGACCTTGGCCACCATCCATAGCAGTGATGGGTTTGGGGATGGTGGATCTCGAATATTCCGCAAGCGAGAACCTCCAGCCAGCGTCAAGCTCAGCATGTTCTTCAAGGCGTCTTGGCGGGTCTCCAGTGACTCGGAGGAGGTCCCAAAGCAAGCGGCGGAGGTCGCGCCAAGTCTCTTGGGGGCCTCGAGGAAGGTCTTGATGAAGGTGGCCTTCCGCAACCCAGGCGTCGACTTACCAGTCCTCAAGTCCCCTCCATCTGCTGACGTTGAGCGCTCAAGCCCTTGTCGCACCATTGTGGATAGGGTGGCGGAGTCAAGAGAGGCTCGATGGCGACCCGCGTGGACTAGGCCGCCAAGTTTATCTTTCTCTTGTGGCATAGATCATGTTTAGCGAAAATCTATTAGATCTGCGACAAGTTATTTTGTAATATACTCTATCTTAGGCATCGTCGCAATGTTATTTCCTTTACTTGATTCCTTCCTTGTATGTTTGTGCCCTCGCTTTTAGGGAACTTGGCGGTGTGAACACCTTTCTTGCATGGCTTGGTCGGAACGTCGGCCTTCTTTGGCAATGCGCCTCCGACAAGCAACCTTATGCAACTAGTTGCAGCACTTAAGTTGTTGGCGGACTCGAAACAAAGTAAGAGGCAAGCTAGTCACGAGTTAGTTCCTCCGGCACGGAGTTTTCCATACAAAGTACTATCGTTCGAGGAAGATAACTTAAAAACTTAAAACTGATTGCTTACGCAGCACCTTCGTTTTATATCACGGCGATACTTCCCCGAGCAACACTTGGCGGCCCACACCGTTATCTTCTCCTCCCCGGTTAACTTGTGGGTGGATGAACCTTCTTTTTGAGAAGAAAGAAGAAAATAAAGTTATGGAGCCTAGTGGCTTGTTATACGCTTACGGGTGTATGCTTGCACAAAATGTCGGATAACACATGCATAATCAAAGCATGAAATTGACAGATTATGCACATGGCTTCTTGATGCGAATTCTGCGCCCGGCTTTATACAAAAGTTACATGCAACAGTAGCAAGACTTGTACAAAAGGGTGGTTGCGAAGCGGGTCCCTTGCGCCCTATAGGTAAAACTTACGAAGATGCTCTATATTCAGGAGTTGCTCACGGGCGCCATCTTGATCTCAAAGGCGGACAGCGCAGGCCTAGTGACTCGTTTCACCGATAAGGAACCTTCCTTAAGCGTCAACTTGTTGGAATTCTTGGCGGATTGAACACACGAAGAACAAAGGTCGCCTTCCTCGAAGCTTACGGCATTAACTGCGGCTATGGTAGCGTAAAGCTTCTTGTAACGAGCAGCTCGTCTGACAGCTGAGCGATCTTCCTCGAGAACAGCAGCGTCATCTTATCATGCTGCTCTTGCTCAAGCTCATCATAAGCGGTACTCGGGGTGACCCGTATCTGAGTTCCGTGGGAAGCTGTTTCTGCTCCATAGACTAGAGAAAAGGTGTACGACCCGTTGGCTCGATTTGGCGTCGTCTGATCGACCAAAGAACCACCGGCAGCTCCTCGATCGATTTCTTCCGCTTGTGCAGCTGTCAAAAGTTCTAGTCTTGAGTCCTCGCGCCCATTTGCCCTCTCTGCGACCGTTGCTTCTCGGGTGAGCAGAAGCAAGCAGACCTTGGCGCCAAGATCTTGGGCGTCTTGCATGAAGAGTGCGACTACGTGATTGGTGCGTTATCGGGTGATGATCCGGTTAGGTATCCCAAAGCGGCAAACAATTGACCTGAAGAACTTGATTCTTGTTGTCTTTGTCACCTTCCTCCTTGCTTCCACTTCCGGCCACTTTGTGAACTTGTCGATTCTGACGTACAAGTACTCAAAGCCCGACCTTTCGGGGAAGGGGCGAGATATCGAGCCCCGGACGAAAATGGCTGGGACAAAGGGATCGTCTGGAGAGCTTGAGCTGGCTGGTGTATCTGTTTGAATGGAGCGCCGCTTCACACTTGGTTACTTGTGCCGTTGCATCTGGAGGCTTCGGCGGAAGAAACCTTGCGGAAGCTTTGCTTGGCAAGTGCTCTTCGCCAATGTGGTGACCACATGCCTCCGTGTATCTCTAACAACTTACATCCATCTTCCCGGCAAATACACTTCAATTTCACTCCGTTGAGTCTTCTTACATGCAGGATGTTGTCAACAAACTGATACATACTTGACTGCGGGCTACTTTTCCGCTTCTTCTTGCTCTTGGGGAAGTTCTCACATGCTGCTGCGAAATGGGCGATCTCTTGTGCCCATCTTGGAGCACATGGCTCGACACAAGGACTAAAGGCACATCGCGCTGCGGGAACATCAGCTTCCGGCAGAACCTGCGGCTCTGCGGAGCTAGATGATCCCGACAAGATTGTGAGCAAAACTTGTCGGGGAACGTGCTTCATGGAACAAACCCTTAGGTTTGCGGAATGATGTTCATAGCGATATTCGCGTTGATTTGGGGACCTTCTTGGCGGCGGCTCAGGAGCTCTGCGGAAAGTAGTCACCGAAACCAACTTCCTCTTCTTGCTCTGTCCATTGATGGTGTTCACGAGTTGGTTGAGTCAGCTTGAGCACAAAAATTCCTGGTTCCACGAGGTAGCAAGTGCGGCACATTTGAGAGGCCATCAGCAATATCATTACGAGCTCTTGGGCATGTTCCATTTGCAGAGCCTTCAAAGTGCTCTTCTAGCTTTCTCACTTCATTAATGTGGCTTCCATCAATGGACTCTGATAATCTTTGTTCACTTGGCGGGCGACAAATGCGAGTCACCTGACGATAAGCTTCTTGATCCCAGGTCCACCGCAATTCTAAGACCGGCAAGCAAACCTTCATACTCTATAGTATTATTTGTTTCTTGCTCCTTGGGAAAGTGCATTTAGACTATGTACTTGAGGTGCTCTCCGGTGGGTGCGATAAGCGACGCGTCGGCACCGTGCCTTGCAGCGAGAAGGCACCATCAAAGTACATCAACCACTCTTTACTTGCTTCCTTGGCGGGGATGCTCGTCTCTGGAGTTTCTTCATCTTGCGTTGGCGTCCATTCTGCTATAAACTCTGCCAATGCTCACGCTTTGGATAGTTGAAGTGCTTTCAAACTTAAGGCCAAAGCTTGGCAGTTCAGTGCCCACTCAACAATCCTGCACTTTCTTACGGATTTTGCAATATCCTCTTCAGTGAGCGGTGACAACTGTTATCTCATGTGCTTGGAAGTAATGGGCAGCTTTCGAGGCCATGAGGAGGCGAAAAGCAACCGCACACGGAATACCTTAACCTAGCCCCTGTAGAAGGAGGCTGACAAAAGTAGTGGGCTGCCATCCTTTTGTATCTTATCGCAACCTGCGCATATCCGTCATTATCGGGACGAGCTTGTTGCGAAGCCCCGCTTGTCGCGGATGCATCTGCCTCGGTTGCAGCTCATCATCTGCCTCCCTCTCCGCTACTAACGCACTAACCCTTGATTGGTTGCTGCTATGTAACAACAACTTCTCTTGTGGCCTAAATGCGACAAGTATTGAGTGGAGGAGTACCTCTTTAAGTCTGCCAGTGCAGCCTCAACCAGGTCCATTTCATTGGACCTGCCTTTTCAAAATTTTGAAAAATGGTAGGGCCGCATCAATGACTTAGAATAAACCTCTTTGAAACAACCACGCAACGGCAAGCCTTCTTATCCTTGGCCTTTGGTGCTTCAATCTGCTCAATGGCCTTGATCTTGTCGGATTGCTTCAATTCCCTCTGAGACGAAAAAGAACCGAGAAGCTTGCGGAAGGAACTCAAACACGCACTTCTGGGGTTGAGCTTGAGGTTGATCTTGCAGAGTTGCAAAGGTCTCATCTAAGTCTTGAACCAGAGTTGCTTTGTCCTTGCTCTTAACCACTATGTCATCCATGTGGCTTCTACATTTCTATGTATTTGTGGCTCAAAGGCATCATGGACTACTCTATAAGCGTTGAACCAGCATTCTTTAAACGAAGGCATCCTTATGAAGCAGTATGTGCCACATGGTGTAATGAGCGGTTTTCTTCATCTTCCTCTACCATGAAAATCGATGATATCCTGAATATCGTCAAGAAATGAAAGCAAATCACATCCAGGTATGGAGTCAACAATCTGGTCTATACGGCAAGAAATGGGTCTTTGGGACAAGCTTTATTAACATCACGTAAAGTCGATCTGAGTCTCCATTTCCCATTTGCCTTTCGTTCAACTACCGGATTGGCCACGTGGGATGGAGCACTCTCTAACAAGGCCTGCTTTGCTTCAAACTTCTTGATCTCTTACGCTATGAATTCTTGGCGCTCCTTTGCTGTTTCTAACTTTTTTGCTTGGCGGGCGCGCGTGAGGACAGACAGCTAGGTGGTGCTCAATTACTCACAGGAACAGGGATGTCGGATGGTTGCCACGCAACACGCCGACGTTACGCCGAAAACAACGAGCTCGCCTTCCTATTTAAGTCAGCGTGGCAGCGATGGTGAAAGTACCACCGGTGCCGTCCTCATGAGCGGACACCTTCTTGGTCTTGGCGGAGCTGCCATCTTCTTCTTGCACTTGCGGTGGAGCTCGATGGGTGCGTCCTCGGCGGTATACGGCACTCGAAGAGTCGCTTGCGGATGGGCATCGAGTTCTTGCGGACAAAGTGGTCTTCTTCTTCCCCGGGAGCTTGACAAGTGGTTTGCTATCGTGGCGGCTCTTGCATCCCGGTAAATCTTGTAAACGCAGATAAGCGCATCCTTCTTGTCGCCATGGGAAGAAATGGCGCTTATCGGGCGAACATCTGAGCAGGTTGTAGGCGTAATGAGAGGCTGCCATGAACTTGGCGAGTCTTTGGGCGGCCGTATTCCATTGTCGGGCAATGAAATCGGCAACGTCGAATGTGACCTCTCGGTCCTAAAATTCAGTTCAGTCAAATGTCACGGCAGTGTGATCTTCCCTTCGCTTGCTCCTTCTGGGTTAATTCCTTGAAAGTACCGATTTCTTGAGCTCATTGTCGGGGATCTGAAGCTTACGGGCAACTGCGGAGGAGATCGGATCGAGCGGCCCGCCGTCAACCAACATCTTTGTGACCTTGAGGTTGCGGATAGTTGGTGATACCAACATCGGCAAGCACCGGCTGCAGAAAATGCGATCGGGGTGATCCTCAATGTCAAAGATGATGGCGTCTGGACCACTTGAGGAGGTTTCTTGACTCTATGGATGGCTCTCTGCATTAACCTCACGCATCCATTGCTTGAGTTGGCGGTCCGAGTATCTGGAAGCTTACCCCGTCAGCCGAAGAACCTCTATTGCCTTCCGGAACTCCTGCTCATCACGTGCGTCTTCCATGTCTTCATCATCTTCTTCTTCTTCTTAGTCCTTATCGCGGCGGAAGTGCATCTCCTTGCTGCTTGGCCTTGCCTGCAGCGTCCTCCCAGTCGGGTCTCTTCTTACTAGCTGCACCAGCACCTTCACAGGCCTTCTCCTTGTCTGCCGGCTCGTATTCAGCCTCTGTGAGCTCAACAAGCTGCTCGACTTTCTTGCAGCTCTGGAGATCGTGGCCCTTAGTGCGAGTGAATCTTCTGATCTTGTTTGTTGGAGCTGTCGGGCTTGTCGGCGGCAACCTGCATTAGCCAGTCGGTGTCGTGACAACCTCCTTGCGGAGCCACCTTGGCTTTGTTGGCGGCACCATCCTTGCGGACTTTCGACAACTAGTACTTCTTGGCTTTTCTTCTTTACGTTATTCGCTTGGGCTCTTCCTTGCAGGCGGTCTCCTCCTTGTCAGACTCTGCTCCCACATTCTCTCACAGGAGTCTTCTTCCTTCTTGACTGCACACCTTGTCGGCCAAGGCATATAGTTCACGACATCCTTGACCTTGCACGCCGCCATCTCCTCCCTCATCCTGCGGTTAAGCACTTTTTTGATGAAATCGCTGATCACCATGGCGAGTGAACATCCGGGATGTTGTAATGCACCGCGGCTGAATCTCTGAATAAACTTGCGCGAGGACTCTCCTTCATACAGGCGGCGGTGAAGTCACTCTCCACGGCCATGGGGCTTGTGGCACTTTGTGAAAGCGCCAAAGCAATGCACAAATCTGCCCAGAAGAAATGGAGTTGTCGGAAGCGTAAGAGCAAGACACTGCGTTTGGCTTGAGCACGGAGGAGAATGGTTGGCGAGATCTTATCATCTCGTCCCTCGCGGCTTACTGCGATGGTGTAGATCTTTGAGAACTCCGATAGTCGTCCTGCCATCATACTTCTACGCACATCTGGTTTGAAGTTTTTCTTGTCAGACCCTGGACTTGCAGCTCACGGGTGACGGGGCAACCCTCACATGTCTGGCAAGTCACACTGATTCTGGCGGATGCATGTCAACAGCGGGCCCTGCGGCGTTGGTCAGTTGGCCTTGTGCTTCTCGGTATTCGTCACGGGTTCGGCGTCTTCGTCTTCACCGTTCTCGAAGAACTTGGCGCTGATCGCGGCAAGCTCGCGGATCCGGCAACGCTGTGGAGTGTTTATCGAGGTGGATCGGCGAGTGGCGATCTTAAGCCTTCGGGAAGGAGTGCAGTGGCTGCACCCGCATGTCTCGTCACCACCGGCTCGTGCCTTGTCGCCTTGCCGTGCTCTGGGCGCTTGAATGCCATGGGGCGTCGCCCGTTGGCAAAACGATGAGACTACGGATGGTGGCCCTCACTCGTCGACCTTGTCGGCCCGTTGGAGGTAGTCTAAAACAGTTGGACTCTCGCCAAGGCTTCATTGGGTAGTGGGTGGCAATGGCGTGCGGGCGAAGCAGGATGTGCTGGACTCCTAACCAAGTTAGGAGGAGCAGCATCTCCCAAGCGACCGTGTCCCACTAAATCCGGCATCTTGGCGTGCATGTGTCTCGAGGCCTCGGGATCCTCCGGCTTAGCCTTGATCGATGAGCGTATGGTGCTGCGGGCACCATGGCGCTATCGTTCAGCGCCTCTTGAGGGGCAGCAGTGCGATTCCAGACGGCTGAAGCTGCGCGCCTTGTCCTTGGACTGGCGGCGTCGTGCGCTCTCGTCGGTGCGGTTCCTCGCCGGTGTCTTCCCACCACTCGTCTGCTCCGGTGGTGGTGGGTTGAACGGCAGACGGTCCTCTTGCCGCCGAAGTCTTCTTCTTGGTGGCATCTTTGAGATGATGATGAAGATTGTTGCTCGTGTGAGCAGCTGGATGGGTTCACACAACACGCCCTACCTGGGCGCCAAAGATGTCGGGGAAGCTGATCGTGTCCCGAACACCTATGGGACCTTGGTCCCTTGTAGTTCGGAGGCGGAGAATGCGAAGAAGCGGATCGAAGCGATGCACGGCAGATTTACCCGGAGACTCTCGGATAACCTCCCTATTGCTGCTTAGTTGATTCTATGGTGTTCTTGCTGGGGAGCAATGGAGCTACAAAACCTAGCCCTGGCGTAGTCTCGTGTCGGTCGAGAATGAATCGAGCAGGCAGACCCTTGCTCGTTGCACGGGCCTCCTTTTATAGTCTCAAGGGGTCACCACGGTGCACACATAGAGTACAAATGTAAAGCGGTGGTTGGTACACCAACATGCAGTGTCTGATGATCTATACTAATACGCGGCAAGGGACAAAGTCATAAATGCTGTCTCGGTCGCTGAGCGATTAGCGAGGACCGTCAAGTGCGCCTCCGTTACGCCACGATGGTGGCTTTCGGCGCCGCTTACTCGCTGCTCGGCCCAGCGTACAGCCGCCGACCGCGTGCCGGAATGGCCCGTGGCGTGCGTTAGCGGATGATTTGGGCGGAGATGAAGAGAGGAGGTTACTGCCGCGGCTGAATCCTTATCGCGCAGGGTTTAGCCGACCACCAAGCCTTCCCGGCAGCTCCTCTTGCGGGGTCTTATTTCGCCGTGCCTCGGTGGCCTTCCCGGCAAGCTCCTCTTGCGGGGCCTTGATCTTTGTTCTTGAATGGCTCCAAGGAGCGCGGAAGATCTTAGCGGTCACCGAGCCAGCCTGCGCGAAATTGCTGCCTGCCGTGCGAGTTGAGGTACTAGGGTACCCCTACTTTGGTCTACCGACAACGAGATATGTGCAGCTCCTATCGGGATTATCGGCGCATCGGCGGCTTTGCTGGTCTTGTTTTATTGCTGTCGAAATGTCTTGTGGCAGGATTCGAGACTGGTCGGGTCTTCCGGGGAGAAGAATATCCTTCATTGATCGAGAGCTTATCATGGGCTAAGTTAGGACACCCTGGGGTATAAACTTCAGTGTGCCGGCGGTTATGTGGCGGATGGGAATTTGTTAATGTCCGGTTGTAGAAAACCGAAGTTGATCTTAATTAAAATACACCAACCGTGTGCATGCGGTAAGTGTCTCTTTTTTCGGGGTTGATCGAGAGAGAACCGCGGTTTCTGGGTTATGTTTGGCGTAAGTGGGTTGGGATCCTTCTTGATCATTGCTAGTTGTGACCGTTTCTTTGTTTCTCTTCTGCTCTCATTTGCATATATTAGCCACCATATGCTTAGTCGCTGCTGCAACCTCACCACTTTACCTTCCTTTCCTTTAAGCTTTGCTATCTTGATACCCATGGTAATGGGATTCTTGATCCTCATGGCTCCGAGTTACTACACCACCAGTTGTAGATACGGGTTATGATGATCATGGCGAAGGCGATGTTTTGTATTGGAGTTCTTCTTACGCTTCTTCTTCGTTCGGGGATAGGTTCGGTCGGCGGCACAGGCCTAGAGGTGGATGTCGTTTGAGCTTATGTTTATTTTTCATCCGCGATCGGTACTTGATTATTCGCCCGTCTTTGCCATGTCATTTGCTTGCGTGTTGCACTTTGCCATGTCATCATCTGCATTTCATATCATGTCATCATGTGCATCGCATTTGCATACGTGTTCGTCTCATGCATCGAGCATTTTCCCGTTGTCCTTCCAATCCGGCACTCAATGTCTCCCGCTCCCTTTACCTCTTTTTCGTGTGCGGGTGTTAAGCGTCTCGGAATGGAGCGAGGTTTGTCAAGCGGCCTTGGTATACCACGGTGAACCGCTGTCAAGTTTGATCATTTGGAGGTCGTTTGGTACTCAACAGTTAAGCAGGTAACCGAAAGCCTCTTTTGTTTGCAGCCCAAACCCCTTCCAAAGTGGCCCAAACCAGCAAACTCTCCTCCATGCTCTCGTCGTTTAGATCACGATCGCGCCAGCAACCGCCTCATTTGGACTCTCTAGCTCCTCTACCTATATAACACCTTCCTCCAAAAATCACGGTCAATTCCCCGAAACCTAAAATTAGTCCCTTTCATGAACACGTCATATACGGATGCATCTCGCGCCCTTGGCGTAACCGGGGCTGCCATGGCCTAATGCGCCGCCTCCCTCGCCGCCAGCCGCCGGAGCCGTGCTGGCCTTATGATCGGCCCCGGCACAACCTCCCAGTCGAGCCCGCTCCGCTTGCCCTTGATCGCCGCCGCCCGCCTCCACGCCGCCCGGTCACGCCCACCCTACGCCGCCGGCAGCGCCCGGCCTCACGCCCACGACCCGTAAGCCGCGCCCGCCTCCAGCGCCGCCGCCCCTCCCGCCCGGCGGCGCCCGCTCCGGCCCACCGCCCTACCCGTCCTCCTCCTCCTCCACAGCGTCCGTCGCGCACGGATCGGGAGGGCAGATCCGACCTCGATTGGCGGCGCCCGGATCCGCTGGTTGACTTTTCCCCTCAAATTTAGTCTAAGTCCTATTTACATTAATATTTTCATGCATTTTCATCTTGCCATAACTCGCATCCGTAGCTCCGTTTAGATGCGTGTAATATGTCAAATTGTTTGCCTCGAGAGAGTAGATCATTTCACCTCATTGCGTCATTTACATTTGAGCTCATCTTGATGCCCGAAATGCTGTTAGAAGAGTGCTATGTGATGTTAGTTTCCGATTCTTATCGGAACATGCACTTTTGTCATTTTGCCATGATTGATGTGTGCACCTATGAATTTGAGTTCTACATGTGTTTTGTAATATGCCATGCCATCTTTCCAGGGGTGTATGCCATGTATTTTGTGATCTATGTGATGACTAGAACAAGCATGCAAAGTTGGCTTCTGATGTTGCTGATTTATTTCTGTTTCTGATATTTTGATGCCATGTTAACTTGATGCTACCAGAAAGATCAATGCATATTTGAGATACTTCATGAATGTTTTGAACATATGGTTATGCTCTATCCATCCATGCCTTTGTTTGCAATTATGGAGTGCCATAGCTTGAGTCAATCGAGCTCTACTTTTGCTACAAAATGTTTCTGGCAGATTGTTTACATGTTATTCAATTTTGCCAAGGTGTTGTAGATTGATCCTTGCATGCTATGATGTTGTTCTTGCCTTTATAGCTTCTATGCCATGTCTTCTAATTGTGAGGTTGCCTTGCCATGCCATGTATTGCTCTGTGGTGAGTGGTTCAAGCTCACCAACATGCCTACTTGTTATTTGTTCCGGCCATGTATGAATCTGTAATATAACTTGCCATGTTTACATGGTTGCCATCATATCTTGATCCTTTTGGCTCAAGGTCACTAAGGGACTTTTGTTCTATGCATTTAGTAGTATCATGCCATGCCTTTGTTTGCCATGATCAGTTCCTGTAACATGTTGTTTCATAGCTCTAAACATTTGCACTTTGATGTTATTTACGCTAAAGTCTGAAACTGTTATTATTTGCAATCTCCATATCATTTTTTGAGCATGTTCTAGTGATTTCTGGAGATACTCAGTGTTCATGTTTTGTAATGCTTTACCTGTACATCATGACCATGTCTTTTGTTTTCATGTTGAGATGCTGTAGCTTGTTGTTTTGGTGCTTGCAATATGCCTAGTTGCTGTTTTTGAATGATTGTGGTTATGACTTGTATAAGTGTGTGTTGAACGTTTTGCTCCGTTTTGAGTGCTATATAAACTTGATTTTGCATGTAGTTTCATATTATCATGTTGCATCCTTGTTTTAAGGTGTTTGCTTGATGTTTGTATGCATTTTGCATCAATGCCATGTTAACTTGTTTTGCTCATATCTTCTGGGCGTAGCTCCGAATCTAATGAACTTTATGTAACTTGACTAGAATTTCGTGTAGATCATCGTAGAGCATCTTAAATTGTTGTTAACAACTTGAACATAAGGTTTATTCAGATCTGGACCAATTTCAAAATATGCATATGAGGACTTACCGGAATTGTTATATATTGTTTCGGCCTCATTTAAACTTGCCTTGATGTGTTGCTCTTGCATGCATCATCTCTTTCCACGAGTAGCTTCATGTGCTTTGTCATGCATCATGTTTGTTGTGCATCTTGTCATGTTCATGTGTGGTGTGTTTACCTATGTTGTGTGCTTCTTCTTGTTAGTTCCGTTTGTTCGCGATCGTGAGGATTCGTTAAATCTCACAACGTGGTTGGCTTCATCCGTTCGTCTTCTTCATGGACTCGTTCTTCTTCCTAGCGGGATTTGAGGAGATGACCGCTACCACAGATCCTACTATCATTGCTATGCTAGTTGTTTAGTTCTGTCGCTATGCTGCTTACCTATCACTTGTTCCTCAAGCCATCCCAAATTGCCATATCAGCCTAACCTTTTGCACCTTCCTAGCAAACCATTGTTTGGCTATGTTACCACTTTGCTCAGCCCTCTTATAGCGTTGTTGAATTACAATGAAGATGAAGTTTGTTCCTTGTTGGAACATGGAGATGTTGTTCCTTGTTGGAACATGTTTTACTTGTTGGGATATCACAATATATCTTATTCAATTAATGCATCTATATACTGGGTAAAGGTGGAAGGCTCGACCTTATGCACGTGTTTTGTTCACTCTTGCCGCCCTAGTTTCCGTCATATCGGTATTATGTTCCCGGATTTTGCGTCCCTATGGTCGGGTGATTTATAGGACCTTCAGCGGTTCGCTTTGAATAAGACTTTTCCGGCAAGGCCCAACATTGGTTTTACCATTTGCCTCACCTATGCCCTTTTTCTCTTGGGTTCCGGAGCCCAAGGGTCATCTTTATTTAGCCCCCGGGCCATTGCTTCTCTAAGTGCTTGGCCTGAACCGAAATAGACTGCGGCCCCCTCATTGCAAGCTTCGAGGTTTGGTTTTACTCGTAGGATGTCTCATCCGGTGTTGCCTGAAGCAGAGTGTGGGAAGCTGTCTTACACCTATGGGACCTTGGTCCCTTGTGGTTCGGAGGCGGAGAATGCAAGCGGATCGAGCGATGCACGGCAGTTACCCGGCTTGAGCTCTCGGAGATAACCTCCTCTCTTGCTGCTTGGTTGATTCTATGGTGTTCTTGCTGAGGAGCAATGGAGCTACAAAACCTAGCTGGCGTATTCTCGTGTCGGTCAGTGGTCGAGCAGGCGAACCCGCACTATATTTGCACATGGGCCTCCTTTTATAGTCTCAAGGGGTCTGGTGGCAACACATATGAAGTACAAATGTAAAAGCGGTGGTTGGTACACCAACATACGGTGTCTGATGATCTATACCTAATTACGGCGACAAGGGACAAGAGTCATAAATACTGTCTCCCGGTCGCTGAGCGATTGCAACAGGGACCGTCAAGTGCGCCTCCGTTCGCCCGCGATGGTGGCTTGTCGCGCCGCTTCGCTGCTCCCGCTGGCGTACAGCCGCCGACACGCGTTCTGGAATGGCCCGTGCGACACGTTGGCGGATGAGCTGGGCGGAGATGAAGAGAGTTGCCTGCGCTGCCGGCACCTTGCCGTGGCTGAATCCTTGTCGGCAGGGAGTTTGTCAACCACCAAGCCTTCCGTGGCTTCGTCTTGCCGGGGTCTTGCTTCGTGCCTCGAGTGGCCTTCCGGCAAGCTCCTCTTGCGGGCTTAATCACTTTGTTCTTGAATGGCTCCAAAGGAGCCATGGAAAGATCTTGGCGGTCCACCCAGGCCAGCAGCCACCTTGTGAGAGTCAACTGCCCGTGCAGTTGAGGGTACTAAGGTACCCCTACTTTAATCTACACCCAGGAGCCCCGAACTTTAGGCCACTACGGCCAACTCTGTTGGGCCGAAAACAGTCTGCCAGACACCGGTCTGGATACGCCATTACTGCCCTGACCCACCACGTCCCCCGCAGGCGGCCGGGGACGTGGCGTCGTAAAGGGAGAGATCGTGGGGCTTTCTTTAATGGGAAAATGGGCACGCCCCTCTCCCTCCTTATAAGTGGGGTACAGGGCAGGCGCCCACTTCCATCTTTGTCACATCAAAAACCACCGCCGCTTCCCCATTTCTTCGAGCCCAAGAGGCGATGCTCGCCCCTCCATTGCGGCGCCACCAGCGCCGTCGACCTCCTCCACCCACCTCCCCAGCTCGAAGGCCGACAAGGAAAAGCGTGAAATCGGCGGCGCTGGCGGCGGGCCCTCTTGATCCCCTGCGGCAAGAAGAGCTGCGGAGCTGTACTACCTGCGGTCGGCGGTGGCGTGGGCGCACCCGCGAGGGTGATCTCCGCCGCCACGTCGATAAGGTTCCCAGGTACCTTTTTTGCGCTTTTCTTCCTGCGGGCTCTGCCCGCCTTTAATTATACGTGATGTCATGAACACATATGGCCTCCGCCTCGATTTCACTAACGCGTCCTCACCATGGCTGTTTCGCACACCTCTAAAGGCTTTGTCGGGGTCCACCAAATGTAGCGCTTTCGCCATTACTTCATGCCCAGTAGAGAGGGAGAGCCGCTTGCCGGTGCATGGATATCCAGGATCGGCAAGAAGGAGGCATATCTTGACGGAGAGCTCGCGGCAAGTGGGAGGAGTGGAAGGCTGACGGTGTTGGATCTTAGAGGAGAACGCGGCCTTTCACCGCCTGCGCGAACCCCCATAGTGCGGCAACGACTGGTGTAACTTGGCGCGGAGGATGCGGGTTGAATTACCGTGACTAGGATCTGCGCCTCGAGACATGCAGAGCTTACCGTAGGGCTTGGCGCGAACTTTATCCGCCGCATTGCGCCCTTGCGAGAAGGAGGCCTGCTTGGGAGTTCAAAACACGGCGGATATCATGAGGCTGGCCCGATGAAGCAGGAACTTCCTGTCTTGGGCTAGATGGCATGCTGGGGAGCTGTTCAAGCATGCAGATCATCGAGTGGTTCATGTTGCCGAAGTCGTGCCTTGTCGACAACTCGTCGCTGGCCGCATCGCGCGATGATGCCGTTGTGCGATTCCCGGGGAATCGTTCAACAGCGAGGAACGCCCGGCGGCGTCGTCAGCAGTTCTTCGGCGACTTAGAAGAAGTGCCGATCCGTGCCGGCAATGACGGCTCACCAGCGACACCACCGGCGGGAGATGGCGCGCTCGCCCTGAGGTTGGAGGGCGGCGAGCTGCTGCGCTAAGCGTGTTTGGAGTTCCTTTGTCGAGGAAGCGAGACAGCCGGCGGCAAGCCTTGCCGACCGAGAGGTTGCCGATGAGGGAGGAGGCAGCGAGCCCGACGACAATGAGCGGCGAAACTCTGGCGGCGCCCCTCCCGCCGTCAAAGTAGCTTGCAGCGGGGAGGGCCAGCGGCCCCGAGGAGACGCCTCCATAAAGCAGAAGTGGCGAAGCCGCGGAGCCAACAACCGCCCTCGCCCGACGCCCTGTTCCCGTGGCAACAGCATTGTTGGGGCGCCTCATGCCCTCCAACCGGCAGGGCGGGGTCCTCACAGGCCCGCACGCACGCCAAGCGCCAGAATCTACCCCTCAATTAAATGTGCTGGGCCAGTCGGTCTCTCCGCCCTCGGCTCAGAGGAAGAGGAAAGTAAGATCTTATCGCTGCTACTTGTAATCTTTCAATTTCTGCTTTATCTGTATCGACTTGTTCGCTCTGAACCTTCTCCTTCTTGGGCTCGGAGCGTCGAAGAGCCAAGACCACGGTGGTTGTCGTCTCGGGCGATTCCCCTATGGCTGACAGGAGGCACGTCAGGCTCCCTTGCGGATCCGGCAACCCTTCAGTGAGCAGCCCCAGCACAGCCCCAGCGTAAGTGTTTAATCCATTTCTTACGGTTAGGTGTGTGGGTGCTCCTTCATCCTGATATCGGCTTGTTGAATTATGTAGGAGCGAGCAGCCTCATCGGGAGGTCAGTCGCTCGATTCAGCCTCATCGGGAGGCCCGGAGGTCACCCGAGTTCTGCTCGCTCAGCTCGCCACCAAGGGAGAAATCTCCGCCGAGGGCGCTCTCCGGCAAGGAGGCCTCTCAGGCGAGGGAGCTTCTCCCGACCGAGAACAGCGCCCGACGACCCTCCGGTGGTGGAGACCCGGCAACAGATCCCGCTGCGGGTAATCTTCTTGCAGAATTTTCCTTGGGTTCTTTTCTTCCGTTCTTCTTTTTTGAACATTTGCTTGACTTGTTCTTTCTTTCTCTGATCGTCAGATCCATCTGCGAAAGAGCGATGGAAGTGAAATTGTGCGGCGAGGGGCTTCGCAACAACCTTGCGCCGCCAACATGGAGGAGGAGGCTGGCGCCGATGGGTCCGCCCGGCGAGAAGGTATCAGGCTGCCGGTCACGGTGAGGGAGGTCGGTGATCGTCTTGGCAGCCTGAGGCGCAGGAAGCGCTTGACGCTGCACCGACCGCCAACCCCCGCCCGATGGCCGGAACTCGAAACCCAACCGGCGGCGCTATCTGAAGGCGGCGAAGGTGTCTTCATCAAGCTTCGTGGGCGTCAAGCTCGGGCACGGTGAAGGAGACCTTGACGTGGAGTTACTCGCCTGGCCCTGGCTGTCCGCTGGTTGTGCGTAAGCGGCCAGCGATGCGAGCGAAGAAAGCGATTCTTTGAAGAGGTTCTTGTCGCTCTACGCGCAAACAAATAGCCCAGGTCGCGGGAAGCTCTTGTCGCGGGTGAGGCTGACATGGAGAAAGCGAGGAAGGAGCTCGGTACGCCAACAAAGGCTCTCCGGGACATTGCGGCGGTAGCGGGAGCAACTGCTTGAGGCGCCGCGGCTTTCATCTTGGAAAGGCCGGTCGAGGAGCAGCAAAGGCTTGCCCGGCGAGCTCTCAGCGCAGAAGGTGGTGGCGCAGCGGAAGATCAACCTCGACAGCTGAGGAAGATCTCGCCCGGCAGCAATCAGTGTGGCGGGCCTCCAGGAGGCAAAGGGCGCGCCCGAAGCGCGAGGCCGCCAGAAGGGTGAAGCAGAGGTGGCCCAGCTGAAGTCACCCTCGAGAAAAACGAGGAGGTCACCGGGCTGAAGCGCGGAGCGAGAAGCGCCTACACTCTTAGCGAGCTGCAGGTCGTTTAGCAAGAAGATCAAGGCTGTTGCCAAGGACTCAAAGGCGGATCGGAGTTGGCCAGCCACCACGGCCAGGCGCTGAGCAGGCGCCAAGGAGGCCAAGCAGGCCTGCTGGGAAGACCAAGGCCAGCGAGGAGCTAGCATCGAATCTGTGACCGCCGAATAATCTCGGAGATAGCATAATGCCTTTGGACGGAAGGTCTTTGGACCTTGGCCACCATCCATAGCAGTGATGGGTTTGGGGATGGTGGATCTCGAATATTCCGCAAGCGAGAACCTCCAGCCAGCGTCAAGCTCAGCATGTTCTTCAAGGCGTCTTGGCGGGTCTCCAGTGACTCGGAGGAGGTCCCAAAGCAAGCGGCGGAGGTCGCGCCAAGTCTCTTGGGGGCCTCGAGGAAGGTCTTGATGAAGGTGGCCTTCCGCAACCCAGGCGTCGACTTACCAGTCCTCAAGTCCCCTCCATCTGCTGACGTTGAGCGCTCAAGCCCTTGTCGCACCATTGTGGATAGGGTGGCGGAGTCAAGAGAGGCTCGATGGCGACCCGCGTGGACTAGGCCGCCAAGTTTATCTTTCTCTTGTGGCATAGATCATGTTTAGCGAAAATCTATTAGATCTGCGACAAGTTATTTTGTAATATACTCTATCTTAGGCATCGTCGCAATGTTATTTCCTTTACTTGATTCCTTCCTTGTATGTTTGTGCCCTCGCTTTTAGGGAACTTGGCGGTGTGAACACCTTTCTTGCATGGCTTGGTCGGAACGTCGGCCTTCTTTGGCAATGCGCCTCCGACAAGCAACCTTATGCAACTAGTTGCAGCACTTAAGTTGTTGGCGGACTCGAAACAAAGTAAGAGGCAAGCTAGTCACGAGTTAGTTCCTCCGGCACGGAGTTTTCCATACAAAGTACTATCGTTCGAGGAAGATAACTTAAAAACTTAAAACTGATTGCTTACGCAGCACCTTCGTTTTATATCACGGCGATACTTCCCCGAGCAACACTTGGCGGCCCACACCGTTATCTTCTCCTCCCCGGTTAACTTGTGGGTGGATGAACCTTCTTTTTGAGAAGAAAGAAGAAAATAAAGTTATGGAGCCTAGTGGCTTGTTATACGCTTACGGGTGTATGCTTGCACAAAATGTCGGATAACACATGCATAATCAAAGCATGAAATTGACAGATTATGCACATGGCTTCTTGATGCGAATTCTGCGCCCGGCTTTATACAAAAGTTACATGCAACAGTAGCAAGACTTGTACAAAAGGGTGGTTGCGAAGCGGGTCCCTTGCGCCCTATAGGTAAAACTTACGAAGATGCTCTATATTCAGGAGTTGCTCACGGGCGCCATCTTGATCTCAAAGGCGGACAGCGCAGGCCTAGTGACTCGTTTCACCGATAAGGAACCTTCCTTAAGCGTCAACTTGTTGGAATTCTTGGCGGATTGAACACACGAAGAACAAAGGTCGCCTTCCTCGAAGCTTACGGCATTAACTGCGGCTATGGTAGCGTAAAGCTTCTTGTAACGAGCAGCTCGTCTGACAGCTGAGCGATCTTCCTCGAGAACAGCAGCGTCATCTTATCATGCTGCTCTTGCTCAAGCTCATCATAAGCGGTACTCGGGGTGACCCGTATCTGAGTTCCGTGGGAAGCTGTTTCTGCTCCATAGACTAGAGAAAAGGTGTACGACCCGTTGGCTCGATTTGGCGTCGTCTGATCGACCAAAGAACCACCGGCAGCTCCTCGATCGATTTCTTCCGCTTGTGCAGCTGTCAAAAGTTCTAGTCTTGAGTCCTCGCGCCCATTTGCCCTCTCTGCGACCGTTGCTTCTCGGGTGAGCAGAAGCAAGCAGACCTTGGCGCCAAGATCTTGGGCGTCTTGCATGAAGAGTGCGACTACGTGATTGGTGCGTTATCGGGTGATGATCCGGTTAGGTATCCCAAAGCGGCAAACAATTGACCTGAAGAACTTGATTCTTGTTGTCTTTGTCACCTTCCTCCTTGCTTCCACTTCCGGCCACTTTGTGAACTTGTCGATTCTGACGTACAAGTACTCAAAGCCCGACCTTTCGGGGAAGGGGCGAGATATCGAGCCCCGGACGAAAATGGCTGGGACAAAGGGATCGTCTGGAGAGCTTGAGCTGGCTGGTGTATCTGTTTGAATGGAGCGCCGCTTCACACTTGGTTACTTGTGCCGTTGCATCTGGAGGCTTCGGCGGAAGAAACCTTGCGGAAGCTTTGCTTGGCAAGTGCTCTTCGCCAATGTGGTGACCACATGCCTCCGTGTATCTCTAATGGGTAACATGAAGACTCATGGGTCGGTTCCATCCTGCCCACATATAGGTTGGACGAGGCGTGTTATCGGAGACCCATGTGGAGGACTCGGTACAACAAGCTACAGTGCGGAGGACTCTATCCCCTGATAAGCCGACTATATATGATTTGTAACCCTAGGCCCTTAGTATGTTATACAAGCTTGGGGGCTAGTTAAATGATAATAACACCGCACAATGCGGTATTCCGTGTACTTTGTACACACCTATCACTAATAACAATACCGAGGTAGGCTCTTTCTTCAGGCAAGGGTCGATCCGAACTAGGGTAAAACTTTTCATTACCATCCAGCCTAACGGGGATATCCTCCGAATGATTGAAAATCATATCGCCCTCTATTAGAGGGTGTTGTGGGGGGGAATGGGAGAGGCCTAAAGATAATGTCGTCGGACACGTGGACATATATTGGTATAGAGGCTAGTAGAGACCTGCATGTTATATATGCATGGGAAATAGTGTTTTCCAAGAGATTAGTGAAAAGTGGTACATAGTAGTCGAGAAGAAAGAGAGAGAGAGATGCGTGAGACACCCGACACCACGAGGAGATTGTGAGCATGTGAAAAGAAAATGCCGATGCATATAAAGTGTGTGCACTTATCGTTAGATAGAGAATATAGCGGTTTGTGAGGAAGGCGAGGCATAGTGCATCCGTGTAAAGGGGTTCTACCATTAAATTAAAATATAAATGGCATTATTATTTTGGATGAGATCATGAATTTTGCAAAATTGCGTATGGACAAAAATCGGTCTATCGACACCCATACTCTATTGAATTCTAGCATGTGCATGTGTTTATTTCATATTATCGATCCATAGAGTGAGGCGGTTTGAAATACAGGCAATGGATGCTTTTGCAATTCATATATAAACATTAATTAGTGCACTCCATGTTGTTAGTGTGAAGCACTTTATACATTTGTCACTTGCATGGATACATTCCAAATTGCTAGCTCGAAATAAAATACATGAATTCAACATAAAGGGGTTTAAGATTAATTCATAGGAAGTGCATTCATCTATTTGAACCGAGATAATGGCATTTTAAATCAGATGTAAAGGGCATCAATCTTTGTTGTGAGTTTGAACATGCTATATATATTCATCATATCTAACTTTTTTGCAACCAAGGAGATTATACGGAACCATGCATGAAGGGTAAGTTGCATATTTTTAATATATATTTATGTAAATTATATTAAATGTACCCCTCCATTCCAAAATAATTAGCTTTAGGTTTTCAAGAGTAAAGATTTGTGAATTTGACAAATCCAAAGTTCAATTCAAGGCAAAGCGTTAATGCTACGCTCCCAAATATTGAGCAAGCGCCAAATAGGCCTCTGGTCACCAAAACCCTTGAGACTAATGTTTTGGTGGTGGAAATTCTTTCGACTCGGCCCGTGTAGCCTATCGGCCCGATGTCCAAAAGGTCTAAACAGGGTAGGTTTGTAACTTCACCAAGCCGTCTCAACCGCCTCAGAAGCATTCATCGGTGGGCCTAAACACCATCGCTCGGCGAAATCATACATTTGGGACACGACATGTGTCCTACCCCAACCATAATATGTCCGAAATTTTAGATGGGGGCAAAGTTTGTAACTTTCCCCAAATTTCAAACAAGGCGTCTCCGAAACATTGTTCCCCCTTGTTCCCCCCTCCCTCCGTTTCCCCATTCATCTCCATGGGCAAGCCTCTCCACCACCAAAACCCAGCCTCCTCCGTCCTCCACCCCATGGCCAATCCACCCCTCCTCCATCCGCCGGGCGTACCCGATATGTGTCCAGCATAACCCCATAACCCACCCCTCAAGGACTTAGCAGTGAAGGAGGGGCCCTCCAGGCCCCCGGGCGTGCGTGCTAGAACC